>JAODAL010003153.1:0-179349 GCA_025379985.1 Phyllomedusa bahiana
ATTAAAAAAAATTTCATTTATTTTTTACTATGAGTGTTGCTGATCACACCTTCTATCAAGTATATGGTTTCCTGTATGTGTTAACAATAATTAAACCGAAAAAAAAAATGTCCATTTTTAACTACAATAAATTTACATACTTTGAAAATAATTCATTTTTATTAATACAAGATTAAAAAGATGGCTATAAAATTTACACAAGTAGGAAGGTCTTAAAATGCAAATTAGAAACAAGGATTGAAAATACATAAATACTATGAGCAGATGTAGTGTAACTTCAGAAAAAATATAGATTAACCCCATGTTCAGAAAAAAGTGTATACAGAAAATTAATAGTAAATAATTTCAGAACATATACTGTACTATGCGCCAGTGCAATACATAATACCAATTAGACTATTACAGAGCCACCAAATTAGTTTTAAAGAATAACATGACTATTAGCAATGTGTGTCTGCCCCTTTAAAGTGGTACCTGTCTGTTGAGCCTCAGCCTGGGTTTGGAATGGAGCGTTAGGAGTCTAGTCCCTAAACCCAATCCCTGGCTAAAGGGGAGAGTGGCATCTGTTTAGTTCATTGCCTTGATTGCTTCTATGTCCTAGTTTTTGTTCCTGTGCTCTTGCTTTTGCTGGTGTTTCTCTGGTTCTGGACTACAGCTGGTATCTTGGTTAATCTCCTGCCCACTGATTTTGTACTGGTTGACTCTGGCTCATCTGACTTCGCTTATTGTTTTTTTTTATGTTTGTCTATGCCCTGTTTGTCTCTTGTATGTTGTCTGTGTGCTTCCTGCGATAGACCAGGGATTGCTCAGGATTAGTTCTAGTGTGGGGTCACCCTTTTTTGGGGGTTGCTTACTTTGGGGAAGGGGTGAGCCAAGGAAAGATTAGGACACCCCTGAAAATTTATGGTATTAGAAGTGGGGGTTACTCCTATGATATAATTCTATCAATTATTTAAATATTATAATGCATGAAAAACAAAACATTTCATAAAAACTATTATTACCTCTCTGTGGAAAAACCCCCTTGACTTACGATTTGTTTTTTTCTTTCTACAAGGGGGTGTAACTTTGTAATTAATGGTGCTTTAGAATAAATTAATATTTTATTGACAAGGTTATAGGGTTAGCCATATTTGTTCGAATTGTGCATAGAGGGGAAGGAGGAGCTATCCCTGATACAACATCTATTATTATTGGAGTTATGCTGTGTCTAAACATCAGCTTTAAAGTAGAAGTTTAATTTTTTCATTTTACTATTCACTTGACATTTTGATAATACTGATATGACTGGCTTATCTTGACCCAAAGATCCACAGCATAAACTAAAAAAAAATTGCTACAATGCAGTGACTGTCAGCCTACTATCATGGCTAGATGATTTTTCAGGTGATAGGATAGGGCAGAATCTGTGATGCTTCTCTTAAAGATTTTGTCTACTTTTGACAGCACCTTGTTATTTGCCATGTTGGACTGGCTCCTGGAATAAACAGGATACCGCGTTAGGCCAAGGCTGGGATACACGAATGTGCCTTCTAATATTATTAGGGGCCCAAATGTATACAAGAAGACAACCCCATATGGAGCTTACTTTAGAACCAATCACCAGATATGCTATTAAACCAGGTGTGCACTGTCACGGACGCCCCTGCGACCCCTGTCTCGGGTCGCAGGCGCGTCCGTGCTGCGGCTCTCAGCGGAGGCCCCGTCCGCACCCCGGGGGTTTCGGGGTCCGCTCTGCTCCCAAGCCCCCGGCACCAACTTACCCGGCCGCGCTCCTGCTCAGTCACTCACAGCCTCCCGGCGCGTGGCTCCGCCCCTAGGCGGCGCGCGGCTCGGCTGTTTGAAATTTAAAGGGGCGGGTGCGCCGGTAATTTGCAAATTGCGGGAAAATGTCCTATTTAGGTCTGGCCCCTTCCTCCCGGCCCTCGGGGAAATCCTTAGGTGTCTACCTCTGGAGAAAGCGTTCCTAGTCTAGTCTTGTCTTTCCGTGTACCGTACCCTTGTCTACGTTTATCGACCACGTCTCTTCCGCCTGCCCTGACCGTCTTGCCTGTCCACGTTTCCCGATCCAGAGCCGCCCTGTCCGGGACCTTCTGCCTGTCCCCGACCACGACTTGCCTGACGAATCTGTACTACGTCTACCCTTGGCCGCCGCCGCAAGGCAAGTCCCGCCAGTGGAACACCTGGTAGACTCCCGCCGCAGCAAGTCCATCCCGCCTTTGGGGCGGGCTCTGGTGAATACCGGGACCTACTTAGATTCTGTTCCCTGGGTGTGGGCTTCCATCATCGCCTGGGGGTGGTCCAGCGGATCCACTACCCGTCCGTTACAGTAGGATCCGGCCATGGATCCCGCCAAGGTTCGATGCCAAGTGTCGCCAGTATCACCACCGTTTTTGGCCAAGGAGTCCAAACAATCGCACAGCAAGCGCAGCACCCCGAGCAACTCTCCTCCCTGGTGCAGCAGTTCATCACCAAACTCAGCAGCAGCAGTCGGCTGCAGTGGTTCCTCCCCGGGCGGGTTGCTCCAGTCGGTCCCAAGCTCCGGTTATCCATGCCGACTAAGTTTGATGGGGATTCCAAGGTTCCCAGGGGCTTCATAAACCCAGTTGCTCCCTGCATGGGGAACTCAGCGCAGGTCAGTTCCCGTCAGAAAGATCCAAGGTGGCCTTCGTGGTCAGTCTCCTCTCCGGTAAAGCCCTGGCCTGGCAACTCCTCTGTGGACCGAGGTGACCCAATAAACGGCCGTTTCTAGGGGACATTTCTACTAGAGTTCCGGAGTGTCTTCGAGGAACCTGCTCGTGCCTCATTCTGCCGAAAACCGCCCTTTTGAACCTGCAGCAAGGGAACTCCTCCGTTGGAGATACGCCTTTTGCAATTACGCACACTAGCATCGGAGCTAGCCTGGAACGATGCAGCATTATGCGCCACGTTCAAGAAAGGCCTCTCCAGCCCTATCAAGGATGCGCTCGCCGCCCGGGACCTTTTCCGTCTTTCTTTAAGCGAGCTAATCCACCGGGGCTAAACCGGATTGACATCCGATTCGCAGAAGGCGTGAGGAGCTCCGCCAAGAGCAAGAACCAGCCCGAAACACACCGTCCATCTCATCTTGTTCCGGTGTTTCTACGGCCTCCACCGCCTCCTTCCCAGCCAGCCGTGGAAGAGGTTCATGCAAGGGGAAAGGAGCCCACCTGTCTCCGCAAGAACTTAACCGACGGCGTAAAGGGAATCTATGTCTCAATGCGGCAGCTCTGATCATCTCCTCCGTTGTTGTCTGCTTCGCCCACGGCGTCCGGGAGAACGGGCACACCTAGGCTACGTGGGGGAAGCATCCCTAAGCGTGTGCAGTCTCTCTCCCCGCCTGAACATCTCGGTCCTGATCGGCACTGAAGCCGAGACCCACTTTCAAGTTTCAGCATTCTTGGACTCCGGTTTCCCTGGGGAAAAACTTCTGGACGCTGCCCTGGTGTCTCAACCCCGCCTTACCGTGGTTCCCTGGAGAATCCTCTGTCCTTTTCCTCCGTCAGTGGTGAGATCCTCCGTGACCCAGTCCGTTTCCGTACTGAGCCTTGTCCCTCCAAGTAGGGGCACTTCACAAGAGAGAACTATTGTTCTATTTTACCCCGCTCTTCTTCGCACGTCCAAATTGGGTCTACCTTGGCTGCAAGCGCCATGCCCCGGTGCTTGACTGGCAGACGGGCGAGGTCTTGCGATGGGGCCCAGAGTGTCGGTCTCGCTGTTTGGTGACACCTCGCCAGGTGCCAGCTGCTTCTACGGTACCAGCTAAGCCTCTAGCGGGTTTTCCCCGCTCCTTACCAGGAGTATGCTGAAGTCTTTTCCGAGAAGCAAGCAAGAGACCCCTGCCGCCACATCGTCCTTAATGACTGTCCGATTGCCCTATTGCCCGGGTACAGCCCTCCTCGGGGCAGAGGTCTACCCTTATCCATTCCGGAGACACAAGCCATGTCCAAGTACATACGTGAGAATCTCCAGAAGGGGTTTATTCGGAAGTCCTCTTCTCCCGCGGGGGCAGGATTCTTCTTCGTGGAAAAGAAGGATGGTACCTTGCGACCCTGCATTGATTACCGGGGTCTGAATGAGATCACGGTGAAGAATTGGTACCCTCGACCGGTAAATCACGGAGTTTTTTGGGACCGTCTGCAGGGCGCAAGGATTTTCCAAACTGGATCTAAGAGGGGCCTACAATTTGGTCCGAATCCGAAAGGGGCGATGAAGGGGAAGGGACGGCCTTCAACACCAGGGATGGCCACTTCGAGTACCTGGTAATGCCATTCGGACTGTGTAATGCGCCTGCCGTCTTCCAGGAGCTCGTGAATGACATTTTCAGGGATCTTCTCTACACCTGCGTAGTGGTCTATCTGGACGATATTTTGGTGTACTCGCCTGACCTCGAGTCCCACCATTGTCATGTCCGTCAGGTTTTGAAGCGGCTCCGAGATAATCACCTGTATGCCAAGCTGGAGAAGTGCCTCTTCCACCAAACCAGCCTTCCGTTTCTGGGGTACATTATTTCTGATCGAGGCTACAAATGGATCCAGCAAAGCTGTCAGCCGTGTTGCAGGGGCCAGCCCAGTCGGTTTTGCGTGCCATACAGCGTTTCTTGGGGTTCTGTAACTATTATCCCAATTTATTCCCCACTTCTCTACCCCTTGTGGCTCCCATAGTGCTCTCACTAGGAAAAAACGCTAACCCACGCAGCTGGCCCTCCGTAGCTGAGGAGGCATTCGCAAAGCTCAAGTCTGCCTTTACCACAGCATCTGTCCTTCTCGCCGGCCGGACCCCGCCGAAACCCTCACCTTGGAAGTAGATGCCTCGTCTGTGGGGGTCGGGCCATTCTTACGCAAAAAGGCCCACGGGCAAGACCGTAAGTGTGGCTTCTTCTCCAAAACAAATTTTCCCCGGCCGAAAGGAAAATACACGATAGGTGACCGTGAGTTGCTGGCTATCAAGATGGCTTTTGGAAGAATGGCGCGAACCTATTGGAGGGGGCTCGCCATCCCATTGCATCTATTCGGACCACAAAAACCTTTAATACCTCCAGACGGCTCAGCGACTTAAACCCACGCCAGGCTAGGTGGTCGCTCTTCTTCTCCCGGTTCGACTACCAGATTCACTTTTCCGCCGCGGAGAAAAACAAACAAGGCGGACGCCCTTTTCCCGGGGTTCTGGGCGTGGTGGTGAGGATATCCACTCCAGAGCATATAATTCCCCCCGAACGCCTTATCTCGGCTGCTCCAGTTGACCTCTGGAAGGTTCCTCCAGGGAGGACCTACGTTTCCCTGCCCCTCCGCAGACGCATCCTGAAATGGGGGGCCCTTGCTCTTTTGTGGCCGGTCATCCCGGCGCTCGGAAGACGTTCCTGTTGATATCCCGGTTCATTGGTGGCCCGACTCGTCAAGGATTCAAGGATTTCGTTCAGGCCTGTAACTCTTGTGCCCGCAACAAGACGCCTCGTCACAAGCCGGCAGGCCTACTAAAACCCTCTACCCATTCCGACGCAACCTTGGGGCCAACATTGCGATGGACTTTATAACCGATCTCCCTCCTTCGGCTGGCAACACCCCTCATTTGGGTTTACTACTGATCGGTTCTCCAAGATGGCGCATTTCGTCTCTCTGCCGGGCCCCGCCGTCGGCCACTCGTCTGGCAGACCTATTTTTCCAGCATGTGTTCCGTCTGCATGGGCTCCCCCAGCAAATCGTCTCGGATTCGGGGAGTCCAGTTTGTTTCCAAGTTTGGCGTTTCCCTGTGTTCCCAACTCCAGGTGAAACTCGACTTTTCGCTGCTTACCACCTCAGACGAATGGCCAGGTGGAGAGAGTTAAACCAGGTCTTGGGACGTTATCTACGCCACTTCGTCTCAGCACGCCAAGACGATTGGTCCAACTTGTTGCCATGGGCGGAGTTTCTCGTACAACTCCCCCAGACTCAGAATCTGCAGGGGTCTCCCCCTTAAAATTGTATACGGTCCCGCATCCCGCCCACCCTCCCTCTGGCATCTCCATCCGAGGGTTCCCGGGGGCGGACGCCCTGGTCCAGGAACATAAAGACCATCTGGTCCGAAACCCCCCAATCTCTGCTCCGCGCTTCCCGGCGCCATGAAGACCCAAGCCGACAAAGGAAGAAGTCCTCCTCCTGTCTTCTCCCCTGGTGACAAAGGGGTGGCTGTCGGCCAGATATGTCCATCTTAAGATGCCCTCCTACAAATTGGGACCCGCTTCCTGGGACCCTTCGAGGTTATCACTCGTATTAATCCGGTTTCTTTCAAACTCCGGCTTCCTCCCACCAGAGAATTCCTAACTCTTCCACGTCTCTCTATAAAACCCCTGGTTCTTAACCGTTTCTCTCCGAAGTCTATCCCCCTCCACCCATAGCTGATGCTTCCAATGTCTTTGAAGTCAAGGAGATCCTGCGTAGGTGGAGAACTAGAGAAAAACGGTACTTTCTGGTAGACTGGGAAGGGGTTTGGTCCTGAAAAGAGGTCTTGGAGCCGGAGGAGAATATCCTGAACCGTAATCTCATCCAGAGATTTCTTCGTCCCGTAAGATGAGGGGGGCCCAAGGGGGGGTACTGTCACGGACGCCCCTGCGACCCCTGTCTCGGGTCGCAGGTGCGTCCCTGGCTGCGGCTCTCAGTGGACCCCGTCCCGCACGCCGGGTTCGGGGTCCGCTCTGCCCCAGTCCCCGCCGGGACCCAAATTACCCGGGCCGCGCTCCGCTCAGTCCCTCACAGCCTCCCCCAGACTCAGAATCTGCAGGGGTCTCCCCCTTCTACATTGTATACGGTCTGCATCCCGCCCACCTCTCCCTCTGGCATCTCCATCCGAGGTTCCGGCGGCGGACGCACTGGTTTCCAGGACATAAAGGGCCATCTGGCCCCAGACCCGCCAATCTCTGCTCCGCGCTTCCGAGCGCATGAAGACCCAAGCCGACAAAGGAAGAAGTTCCTCCTCCTGTCTTCTCCCCTGGTGACAAGGTTGGCTGTCGGCCAGATATGTCCATCTTAAGATGCCCTCCTACAAATTGGGACCCCGCTTCCTGGGGCCCTTCGAGGGGTTATCACTCGTATTATTTCCGGTTTTCTTACAAACTCCGGCTTCCTCCCACCATGAGAATTCCTAACTCTTTCCACGTCCTAACTAAAACCCCTGGTTCTTAAACCGTTTTCTCTCCGAAGTCTATCCCTCCTCCACCATAGCTGATGCTTCCAATGTCTTTGAAGTCAAGGAGATCCTGCGTAAAAGGAGAAAATAGAGGAAAACGGTACTTTCTGGTAGACTGGAAGGGGTTTGGTCCTGAAGAGAGGTCTTGGGAGCCAGAGGAGAATATCCTGAACCGTAATCTCATCCAGAGATTTCTTCGTCCCCGTCCCACGGCCCGGCTGTTTGAAATTTAAAGGGGCAGTGCGCCGGTAATTTGCTATTTTCCGGGCACTGCTCCTATTTAGGTCTGGCCCCTTCCTGCCGGCCCTCCCCGATCCTTAGTGTGTCTACCTCTGGAGAAAGCGTTCCTAGTCTAGTCTTGTCTTTCCGTGTACCGTTTCCCTTGTCTACGTTTATCGACCACGTCTCTTGCCGCCTGCCCTGACCGTCTGCCTGTCCACGTTTACGATCCAGAGCCGCCTGTCCTGACCTTCTGCCTGTCCCCGACCACGAGCTTGCCTGACGAATCTGTACTACGTCTACCCTTGGCCGCCGCCGCAGGCAAGTCCCGCCAGTGGAACGACCTGGTAGACTCCCGCCGCAGCAAGTCCATCCCGCTTTGCGGCGGGCTCTGGTGAATACCGGGACCTACTTAGATTCCGTTCCCTGGTGTGGGCTTCCACCATCGCCTGCGGTGGTCCAGCGGATCCACTACCCGTCCGTTACATGCACAATATGTGTCCCCCTGTGTCCCTCTGTGTGACTCCCAGCCATCAGGTCAAAAACATGCTTTATCTCTGTCCTCATACTTCAGACAAACATATCCATCTTTAGACAGCTGCATTCATCTAATAGCAGTGTCATGGTGGGCACTGTTTAGCTAGCACTATTATGGTGTCACTATATGCCTGGCACTGTTATGGAGGGCTGTATATGCTCTTTTTAACCAACCCAGTAAAAAGTGTTTCTGGATTTCTTCCTCAAAGGAGTCTTCTGACGCAATCATGGCAGATCCATAAGATATACCTTAAAAATGGTTTGAGACTCTGGAGAGGAAGAGATGTATTGTAGAGTAGGCTGGTATTCTATCTAAGAATAGTTGTGAAACAGCCACTTTTGTAAGTCCAAAAAACTGCAATGAAAATAGGTGCCCCATACCCTCTTTTTGGAGTTCTAATAATAATAATAATAATAATAATAATAATCTTTATTTATATAGCGCCAACATATTTCGCAGCACTTTACAATGTAGAGGGTATAATTACAGACAAAAGACAGACATTACACAGTGAAAGCTACTTACAGGTGAGACACAAGGTGTGAGGGCCCTGCTCGCAAGAGCTTACAATCTAAGAGGGTGCCTGGGGGAAACAAAGGGGGAGAAGTGCTAAATTTACAATGGCCCAGCCATGCTTTATAAATATGGGGAGGTTTACATAAAAATTTGGTGAACCTGCCACCATGACTGTACATCTATATACAGATAAGTGCCTGTGAGTGCCCTAGTGTAGGGAGTGACAAATGTGTGTGATAGAAGGTGGGGTTAACAATTAGTGGTTTTGGTAGGCCTGCCTGAGAAGATGTGTTTTCAGGACACTCTTAAATCTGCGAAGGATGGGATTGTGCCTGATGGTACGTGGTAGGATGTTCCAGAGAATGGGTGCAGCACGTACAAAATCTTGAAGACGGGCATGGGAGGTTCGGATGATTGTAGTCTGTAGTTTGATGTCCGTAGCTGAGCGGAGAGAGCGGGCAGGGTGGTAGACAGAGATGAGGGAGGAGATGTATGGGGGTGCAGCACTGTGGAGAGCTTTATGAGTGAGAGTGATTATTATTATTATTATTATTATTTATTTTAAAGCGCCATTGATTCCAGGGCGCTGTACATTCGAGGGGGTTACGTACATTACATAAGTCAAACAAGTACAGTGATAAGGGATAATGACAATTGGCACGACAGAGGGAGAGAGGACCCTACCCCCGCGGGCTTACAATATACAAGGAACAAGGGAAGAGACAGGAGGTGAGGGGCAGACAAGTCTGTGGAGGAAGTAGTGACAAGTTTAGTTAAGGGTATATGCAAGCCTGAAGAAATGGGTTTTCAGGTTCCTTTTGAAGCTGGTGAAAGTGGAGGAGAGTCTGATGTGTTGGGGCAGTGTGGTCCAGAGTGTGGGTGAAGCACGGGAGAAATCTTGGAGACGGTTGTGTGAGGAGCTGATAAGGGGAGATCAGAGGAGAAGGTCCTGTGAGGAGCGGAGAGTGCGTGGGGGGGAGATATTTGAAAATTAGGGCAGAGATGTATGGAGGGGAGAGGTCATGGAGAGCCTTGTAGGTCATGGTTAGTAGCTTGAAATGAATTCGCTGGGCAATGGAAGCAGTGAAGGGATTGGCAGAGGGAGAGGCAGAGGAGTAGCGAGGAGAGAGGTGGATAATACTGGCAGCAGAGTTCAGGATAGATTGGAGGGGAGCGAGGGTGCTAGCTTTGAGGCCACTTAGAAGGATGTTGCAGTAGTCTAGGCGGGAGATGACAAGGGCATGGACCAGCATTTTTGTAGTGTCATAGCCGAGGAATGAGCGGATGCGAGAGATGTTTTTCAGGTGGAGGCGGCAGGCAGAGGTGAGGGTTTGGATGTGTGGTTTGAAAGATAAAGCAGAGTCTAGGATTACCCCAAGACAGCGGACTTGTGGGACCGGTGAAAGTGTAGAGCCGTTGACTGTAATAGAGAGATCAGGGGGAGGGGTAGAGTTGGATGGTGGAAAGATGATGAGTTCTGTTTTCTCCACATTTAGTTTTAGGAGACGTGATGAGAAGAAGGAGGAAATGGAGGACAGACAGTCAGGGATCCGGGAGAGTAGAGAAGTGACATCTGGGCCAGAGATGTAGAGTTGGGTATCATCAGCATACAGGTGGTAATGAAAGCCATGTGAGGCTATGAGCTGACCGAGGCCAAGGGTGTAGATAGAGAAGAGTAGTGGACCCAGGACTGACCCTTGGGGGACACCAACAGAGAGTGGCCGGGGGAGGAGGTGGAGCAAGAATGAGAGACGCTGAAAGTCCGATCAGTGAGGTACGAGGAGATCCAGGAAAGAGCCAAGTCCGTGATGCCGAGGGAGGAGAGGATTTGTAGCAGGAGGGAATGGTCGACAGTGTCAAAGGCAGAGGACAGGTCTAAGAGGAGGAGCACAGAGTAGTGGCATGAGGCTTTAGCAGTTACTAGATCATTAGTGACTTTGGTTAGGGCAGTTTCGGTAGAGTGGTGGGGTCGAAAACCAGATTGTAGTGGGTCAAGAAGAGAGTTGGAGGAGAGGTGGGAGGACAGCTGAAGATAGACGTGCTGCTCGAGGAGTTTGGAAGCAAAAGGGAGCAGTGAGATGGGGCGATAGTTGGACAGAGAAGAGGGGTCAAGGGTTGTTTTTTTTAGGATTGGAGTGATAGTAGCATGTTTAAAGGCAGAAGGGAAGATGCCAGAGGTTATTGATAGGTTGAAGAGATGGGTGAGTGCTGGGATGATAGAAGCACTGAGGTCTGGGATGAGGTGGGATGGCAGTGGGTCAAGACTACAGGTAGTGAGGTTGGATTTGGACAGTAAGGAGGAGAGCTTGTCATGAGTGACCGTGGGGAAGCAAGTTAAGGGGAAGAGCAGGTTGCAAGGGTAAGGGAGGGTGGTGGGGACTGCGGACTGAAGCTTTCTCTGATGAGGTTTATGCTGTATTCTGTACTGGATGGGCAACCAGTGCAGTGACTGACACAGGGTAGAGCTATCAGTATAGCGGCTGGAGAGAAAGACAAGCCTGGCTGCTGCATTCAGGATAGATTGGAGAGGGGAGAGTTTACAGAGAGGGAGACCGATAAGCAAGGAGTTACAGTAGTCAAGACGAGAATGAATAAGAGCAACAATGAGAGTTTGAGTTGTTTCCACAGTGAGAAAAGGACGGATTCTGGAAATGTTCTTGAGGTGCAAGTGACGGGGCGGGGAAGGGATTTGGATAATGGGGTGGGGCAATAAGGATCTAAAATAACCCCCCAAAACACGGGCCTGCTTGCCTAGGTGTTTGGTGAAAACCACACACTGAAGAGAAATAGCAGTGGGGGGGTTGTTAGTAGATTGGGGGGAAAAACAAAAAGTTCGGTTTTGGTGAGGGTTTAGTTGGGGGATAGGAGAGACATGTGTCAAACAGTGGACAGACATCATGGTGTTTTGTACAGGGCAGGAGTGAGGGCTCCCGGGGGGAGGTGGGATAATTGATGTCATCAGCGTAGAGGGGGGTACGGGAACCAAATCTACTGATGGTTTTGGCCAATGGGGGGCTGTTAAAAAATGAAAGAGGAGGGGGACCAAAACGACCCCGAGGACCCCTACACAAAAAGGAGGAGAAAACCAAAAAAAGAGACACGAAGGGGCGGGTTTTAGAGAGGGAGGAAAGGGAAACCCAAACAGAGCTGTCCGGGTGCCAAGGGGGCTGAGCATCGAGAAAAGAGGGGATCAACATGTCAAATGCGCGAGAGATCCGAAAACCAACAACGAGTATTTGCCCAGATTTAGCATTTGGGAAGTTTTGAAGACTTTAACAAAGCAGTTTCTGTGGAGTTAAAGAGCGAAAACCTATTGTAGAGGGTCCCAAGAGGTTAGCAAGAGATAGCGGGTTAGGGGAAGTAACCAGGCTTTTCCCGGAGCTTTGGGGAAAAAAGGGAAAGGTTAGAGACTGGCGTAGTTTTGGGAGCCAGGGTGGGTCCCAGGGGTTTTTTTTGTAGGGAGTTTTTAGTAGCCTGTTTTTAAAGGAGGATGGGAAAATCCCATTTGGGGAGAGAGAGGTTACAGAGCGTAATGTGAGAAAAGGGTACTGGAAAATAACGAGAAGGTGGGAAGGAAAGGCGTCGCTAAGCAGTGGGGGGCAGCAGACAGGAGGCCGGGTACTTCTTTTTCTTCGTTGGGTCAAAAAGCGAGAAACACTAAGGATGTCGGGGAGGGGCAGGATGGGTTCTGCTTGGGTTTGTTGAAATGTTATGCCGGGTACTGTCAATTTTGGGCTTTGAATGATTGGGCCAGGGCCCCAGGGTACAGAAGCAGAGACCGGGGGGCCCGAGCTTAGCCTGAAAGGGAGTGGAGGGCAAACAGGGGTTTTGGGTTTTTTGTAAGGTTTTAGAGAGGGAGGTGAAATATTTTTTGTTTGGGGCGGAAGGGGGAGGTGAAAGTCCTGAGAGAATTTGGTGGAAAAGTCTGCAGGGAGCTTCGACTTTTTCCCCCAATCTCAGCACAAAACCCGGGGCATCGTTGCAGGAACCGAGTCTGGGTGTGCCAAGGGTCCCGCATCTGACTCTGGGGTACTGTGTGATGGGGCCAAATGTCCAGGGTGGTTGTGAGAGTTTCGTTAATGTTTTAAAACCAGGTCAGGACAAAGAGGGAGGAGATTGGGGCAGTGAGAACGGTTATGTGTCTAAAGTTTCTGGGGTGGTAAGGGAGCAATATTCTGACGGTGAAGGGCAGGTGTGTACAGAGCAGGCTGAGAATTGATAGTAAAGAGATAAGGTTATATCAGAGAGAGCATAAGGAGAATTGGTGCGGTAGAAATTGAAGAGAGACAACAGAAACCAGATCAAGAGATTCCCATCCTTGTTGGTGGGAGAGTCAGTAAACTGAGCAAGAGCCAAGAGAAGAGGGTCAGTGAAAGAAACTGAAAGAGGCAACGAGACATGGGGTCATCCATGGATGTTGAATCACCCCTGAAGAGAGTGGGCATTTCAGAAGAGAGGAAATAGGGGAGCCAGGCATCAAAATATCCAGAAATTGGGGGTGACGGGGGTCTGAACACAACTGCGACTCTGATGGAAAATGGCAGAAAGGAGTCCTAATGGTGTGGACTTCAAAAGAGGGGAAAGTGAGAGGGTGCGGAGGAATGACCTGGGTAAGTGCTGTGTGGAGAGAGAAGTAGCCAACTCCTCCTCCCGGCCTGTTTCTCAGGTCGGGGGGTGTGGGTGAAGTGGTAGGCCCCATAGGTGAGAGCGGCAAGGGAAAGCGGTGTCAGCGTGCTGGAGTCCATGTTTCTTTAGGCCAGCAGGTTGAGGATGGAGAAAGAAACAGGCATGAACAGCGCTGATTTCTGTTGCCAACAAGATCGGCATCCACAGGGCACATTAAAAGGGGCAGGGAAAGACGTACAGCGCATAACACAGGTTAGCAGGGTTTCTATGGAAGGGGGAGGAAGTGGATGAGCATAAAGGAAGGAGGGCCGGGGTTAGGAAGATGTCACCTGCACGCGAAGTAGAGAATGAAAGTGACAGCAGATGGTTAAGTGATGTAGTATGAGCCGCCGTATGGCAGCACTATGCAAGCAGGCGATTTTTGGTGGGTAAAAAGGGTAGAACAGTGTGTGGTATGTAAAACATGGGTGTGGGGAGGATAGCGGTGCTGATATGGAAGACTGTCAGGGTGAGACGGGTGGTACATTAGAAGGGAGATGGGCTGCAAGGTAGATAGCATTAGTGAGCATGGTGAATGAGTTGTGGATTCTTAAGAGAGTACTCGCAAAAAGCCTTCCTTCTGGCCCCCTTAGCCCCACTTCGGTCCCATTTTTCCGGTCAATTTCCTTCAAGATCACTTACAAACTATCACTTTCAAATCTAGCAATTTCAAATCATGCACTAATATAGATGCACGATTGACCCGAGGTCAGATTGACCTCAGCTCACAAAATTATAGTGTGCTCTGAGCTGGTCATTCCTATCATCTGTGAACTCAGGTGTTGTAAATGGGTGGAGTAACAAATGGCCCTTCACAGAAAATAGACTTCTATGTGAGATTTAGGATCAAATGGCTGAATAAACAAAGGGTCATTAGGGAACACAGACCTGGGATGCTGTCTGTTCAACATAAATCATTCAAATGCACAATATAATACAGCAGATATTTCAGAGTTCTGGACCATTCTGGTCTCTGTTAGTCCCTAAAGTGGAGCCAAGACCATTTTAGGTATTTGCAATTAAAGCCATAATAATCTCAGATGGAAATTCTCCTGTAAAATTGACTGCGGCCCCTGGGAGAGGTAAAATATGAGAATGTGGCCCTTGGACCAGAAAATGGTGTGCACTCCTGTATTTAATCCTGCTTGCACATGTCTTCTATAGAAAGAGAAGACCATCAGAATAATTTCCTGTGGTGAGTTCAAGAAACTTCAATTTATCACTCTGTTGATGTAATAGAGTTAGCCAGGACCCCATTCTAAAAGGTAAAGCTGAGTTTTCTCAGGACTATCCACATGCATGTGAATAGGTCATTCCGGCACTGTGATATGAGAATCTTAGGTTACTGCTTGTAACATCTTGTGACTTTAGCAACTCAAACCAAATGCAAAAAATATTTTTATGTGAATTGCTCTCATGTTGTTTCCTGAGCCGTGCTCCCTCGTCCTTTAAGGCAGACAATGCACATGATTAAAAGGCAATCCCACTTTAAAAGCAAAGTGCGAATTGATTTCCTTTCCCATCAGGCAGCTAAACTGATGGTTTGATCTCTTGTGCTGATTATCAAAGTTGCAATCTACTTGTCAATCTATAGATGGGACCCATAGACTAGATATTTTACTGACTGTGATACTCAAGAATCACAACAGGTTATTGATTAGATAAATATTCAGATTAATCAGTGTAATGCAATGTCGCTATAATATCTGTTAATCTTCCATCCAGGGGCGTAACTAGTATTCATAGGGCCTCATAGCAGTATGAGACAACACCTAATGATGGGACACTCAGGCAGCAGTATAGGTAGCATTAACTAAAGCTATAAATAAAGTGCTATGTATCATAGAACACACATAGTGGTGTTAGCTATCAGAAAACCCCTATTATCTACAACCTGATACAGTGTTCTTACACTTCAGAGGGCCCCCTTAAAGGGGTTGTATCATTTCATTAAATGGTCTTCAGAATAATGGGACAGTGAAAACAAGCAACTTTGCAATTGGATGTCATTTGCTAAGCTGTCTTGTTTTCACAGTGTCCTGTATCTTCGTTTTCTGTAAACAATGTTCCCCAGTGCAGGTCGGATCCCCCCTCCTTTCATTTCATTGGCTGACAGCTCTACTAATTTACATTCTGTCTGGCCCCCGGTCGTATTCATGGGAGCGTGCATATCTGCCTCTCTCACTCAGAATAAGGGGTCAGTAACATTTCACTCTGTACAGCCAGCAGCTGCTGAGTAACACTGCAGCTGCTTCTACAATCAGAAAACAGCAGAACTGTGCTCGGTGCCTAATGCTCCTGCGTGTAAACATAGAAGGGAGACAGATCTGTGCTGCTCTAGATGAGTTCATAGAAAACTGGATTCAACTGTAACAAACCTCCAGCTGTGAGAGACGAGATCAGTGCTCTGAGTTCATAGAAGACTGTCTAGACTGAATGCAGCCCTGTGGTATGTAAACAGCTCTTACAAAATAAGACTGCATAGGGAGAGGAATGACACAGTGACATGTGGACTCAGAGATGGGGAGGGGAGAGCAAACTGACTCGGGAGTGAGCATGAACAGTGAAGGGGGGATGATGTCATCCCCCTTCAGTTAAGAAACATCCAGCTGGGAGGGAAGAAACGCCCCTGGATTTCAGGAACTGAGAAAATCAAGCTTCAAGAAAACAGCCGAACTGATGAAGCGATAAAGCCCCTTTAAGCTTCAGACCTCTTAGCAGCTGCCATGGCTGCTACTGCTATAGTTACGTCCATGTTTCCATCCTTTTTTAGTGGTCACATTGTTATGACCACTATTTCTGAAGTCGGCAGCACATAGCTTATGAAAGAAGTCACGTGTTGTGAGCTGGCTTGGTGGGTATATAAGGTGTGCAATAGGCTGCCTGCACACATATCTCTCATTGCTGTCATGGGTAAAAGGTGTGATCTGTAATAACTGTAAAAAAGAGAAATTATTGGCTTTTGGACTGAGAGTGGTAGTATGTCTGGAGCTGCGCAGTTTGTGAACTATCAATGTGTTGCTGTGGTGAAAGTGTATTGTGAGTGGACAAATGGCCCTACTGTGAATAAGAAATGTGGAAACTGTAAAGCACCATGTGCAATTGATGGGAAAAGTGAATGTCAACCACAAAGGGGCTTGAGGACGGACTGACAGGCTACAGTGGAGTAGCACACCTTCAGAATGAAGCAGGGGGCTACCAGACTGGTGTCTAAAACAACGGTCAGTAAACCCTACTGCGTATGGGGCTCCGAAGAAGATGGATTGTCATAAAGTTGCACAAGCAGAAAAGGCTTCAATTTTCAAAGAAGTATAGGAATTAGATCTCCACTGATTGGAAAAGTATTGCCTTCTCAGATGAGTCACATTTTCTGCTTCATTGTACAGATGGACATTGGCATGTCAGGTGAGAAACATCAGAGAACAAACACTCTGCAACCATTACTGGAACAAAACAACCTCGTGGGGGCAGTGTTATGGCCTAGGGAATGTTTTTTTGGCATTCTCTGGGCCCACTTATCCATGTGGAAGACACTTTCAGACAATTTGGGTATGAATCCATCCTTGTAGATCATGTACACCCATGCTGATGGTGTTCCTTGGGGTGGATGGGATCTTCCAGTAAGACAATTTGACATGTCACACAGTTATAAATGTCTGACCTTGGAGAGAAGAGCATTACCAAGACTTCCAAGTACTACCCTAGCCCCCTTATCCTCAAGGATTGAATCCAATTGAGCATCTGTGGGACCTCCTTGATCATCATGTTTGCTCTATGGATCCTCCCATATACACATTCCAGCAGATGTGGGATGCACTGCAGTCAGCAAGACTCCATATACATGAGACAACCTACCAGGACCTTACTGACTCACTACTAGTCCGTCCATCTGCAGCTGGTTACTTTGGATATTAGCTGGTGGTGATGATAATAATGTGTCTCAACTGTGCATATAGTCTGTTATTTGGGATATTCCCAGTAGATTAACTAAAATAGGTGTTAAAGATCATGCAAACATATGAAAACATGTGAAATAGTTGTTCTATTAGGTAATAAAATGAAAACATTCCCTTGGTCATTCAAAATTTTGTACAATATCTTTCTAATTTAAAGACCCTCCAGATGTGACCCATAAGAAAAACACAAAAAGCTGTGAATGGGACTCTACAGGCCCAAGGACACCTTAATGGTGAAAGGGAATGGATGCAGAAGAATACAATATCATGTGATATGTTCATGACCCTTAATGATTACTGATTATAGAAAGTTCTTTGTTTGGATTACAGCTATGGTGGGTTCTCTGGAGACTTCCATGGTTCACACAATCGAACATCTGTTAATTCAGAACATGTTTCAAGTTGGTGAAGAACAGCTGTACTAACATGAGCTCAACACTGCATCCATGTTATGATATCATAGCGATATAATCGTAAGGAGATCATTCATGAATTCATTCACAGAGGGGTCTGTGGGTCAACAGCTAAAATGTTATTGATTAATAGAAATTAAATAGATACAACTTCCAGATGAGCTGCTTCATGACATGGTGTGACATATAGTGACAAAGTAGTCATTCCGATCGAGGCACATCTCCATCAATGCTTTTTGCGGTAGCTATCTCCACTCTGGTTGACAAAGAGGGTTCTGAGTGGGGGATGTCTTCTTCTGTGGCATCCATAAAGTATTTAACGTACTAATTTGTGAACCTGGCAATTATTTTTAACTGGTGGAGTTCATGGGTAGTAAGTGGGCTAATGAGAACATCCCTGGTGGTAAAAGAAAATTAAGGGTTAATCAGAACATCCCTGGTGGTAAAGGACAATAAAGGGTTGATCAGAACATGCCTGGTGGTCAAGGACGATTAAAGATTGATGAGAACATCCATGATGGTCAAGGACAATTAAGGGTTGATGAGAACATCCCTGGTGGTCAAGGACAATTAAGGGTTGATGAGAACATCCCTGCTGGTCAAGGACGATTAAGGGTTGATAAGAACATCCCTGGTGTTCAAGGACAATTAAAGGTTGATCATAACATCCATGGTGGTCAAGGACAATTAAGGATTGATCAGAACATCCCCGGTGGTCAAGGACAATTAAGGATTGATCAGAACATCCCCGGTGGTCAAGGACAATTAAGGGTTGATCAAAACATCCCTGGTGGTCAAGGACAATTAAGGATTGATAAGAACATCCCTGGTGGTCGAGGACAATTAAGGGTTGATCAGAACATCCCTGGTGGTCAAGGACAATTAAGGATTGATAAGAACATCCCTGGTGGTCTAGGGCAGTGAAGGTTTCATCCTTTATGATCAAGGGTATCAAAAAGCTTATAGACATATCTCAGCATGTTGCCATATTCTGTTCAGGCACACAGAAACTGCATAATGAGCTCATCCAATTATGCAGACCCGCTGTATACTCACTCACTGTGACTGGCTGATTGGGATGAAACAATGTCATTGTGATCCATCACAGACCTATGGAGAGTGTGAGCAGGGAGCCAGAGTAGGGCTCCATCCCATCTCTGGGCCTAAGAGCAGAGGAGCAGGCTGTATAATGTTAGCAGACATAGATGGATAGAACTATGGGCGTAACTGCAAGCACAGTGACTATAGTGGACCCAGAGGTTGAGGGGGCCATTCAGGTGTAAGAACATTGTTCTTTTTTGTAGGGAACAAGTAGTAAATTTTTTTGGTGCTATTATTTATGCCTTTAATTGTTGCTATTTATGCTGCTGTACGGATCCTGCAGTATATGGTGGATCCTCAGTGATCACCGTGGGCAAGATGGTGTAGGTGGTGACCCTCGGTGAAAGCTGAAGTGCAGGACTGGGACAGCAGGTGCTGGTGCAGGTGAGAAGACACAACAGATTTAGCCGTAAGCAGGCGATGGACAGGTACAACAGCAGAAACAGCGGATACATATGGGCTTGGTGCAGCTAACGCACTGAGAGTGCACAGGTAATGCAGGATAACATCAGCAATACAACAACCATGGGTCAAGCTCTATGTAAATAGACAACAACAAACTGACCAGGAGCAAGGGCAGGAAGTTCCTTTTATAGCCAGGGGTCACAGGTCAAGAGGCAGGTAATTGGGACACTGTCCCTTTAAATAGCCGAGTAGTGCCTAGGGGGTATTCGTGCGCGTATGGGACGTCAGGGATCCGGAGGAAACAGTGCAGACTCCTACTTGCTGGTGGGCACCGCAGTATAGACAGGAGCCAGGACAGGTGAGTAACAAGTAGCGGGGACAGTAAATGACGCCGCCACAATGGCTGGGACACGGCCATGCCCGCGGCTCAACATGGTAGCTGCAGCATGGACCATGACACTGCTATTTAAGTTTATTGTCATTAGGAGGTGGGGCCCTATGAATTCTACAACAAACAGAAAAGCACCAGCTTCCAAACCAACAGTACAGTAATGGTATGGTTAAAAATCCATGCTTACGTTATTGTAATCCATTAAAAGTTTCCAAAAACTCATTATTATCACTATCGAAGCAACTCAAACCCTCATTATCGCTCTTATTCTTTCTCGTCTTGACTACTGTAACTCCTTGCTTATTGGACTTCCACTAAACTCTCCCCTCTCCAAACTGTCCTGAATGCAGCAGCCAGGCTTGTCTTTCTTTCCAGCCGCTACACTGATGCCTCTTCCCTATGTCACTCGCTGCATTGGCTGCCCATCCAGTACAGAATACAGCATAAACTAATCACTCTCACCCATAAAGCTCTCCACCGCGCTGCACCCCCCTACATCTTCTCCCTCATCTCTGTCTACCACCCTATCCGTGCTCTCCGCTCTGCTGATGATCTTAGACTAAATGCCTCAGTCATCCGAACCTCCCATGCCCGCGTTCAAGATTTTGCATGTGCTGCACCCGTTCTCTGGAACATCCTACCACGTACCATCAGGCACAATCCTAGCCTTTGCAGTTTTAAGACTGCCCTGAAAACACATCTTCTTAGGCAGGCCTATCAAGATCCCTAATTGCTAACCTCCACGTTCTACCACACACATCTGTCACTCCCTACACTAGGGCACTCACAGGCACTTATCTGTATATAGATGTACAGTCATGGTGGCAGGTTCATCCAATTTTTATGTAAACCTCCCCATATTTATAAAACAAGGCTGGACCATTGTAAATTTAGCACTTCTCCCCCGTTGTCTCCCCCAGGCACCCTCATAGATTGTAAGCTCTTGCGAGCAGGGCCCTCACACCTTGTGTCTCATCTGTAAGTAGCTTTCACTGTGTAATGTCTGTCTTTTGTCTGTAATTATACCCTCTACATTGTAAAGTGCTGCGGAATTTGTTGGCGCTATATAAATAAAGATTATTATTATTATTATGCACTTGAAAGACTACATGGAAAAAAATCACATTGGCCTAAAAGAACTGCCCCTGGGTAGGACTTCCTGGAAGGGATATTGTATGTGCCACCATGTTGGGGTCTTACTGTTTACAGCAATTCAAATTATTATCTCGCAGAGTCAATACTTACACAACACATTGGATAGGTGGCGGGTGTATGGAGGTGGAGGCCACTCTATTGTCCCCCAAAAACACATGTTGTGAAACAGGGATTGGTAATAGTGGTTTTCTATACGCCTAAGTCGATGCCTGACTGTTCCAGGCAGCAGCTTCCTCCTCTCTCCCCACTTAACAAAGTCTAGAGCCACATGGAACGTGCATCTTATCTGTATGGCCAGTTTTAGGCTACATACATATGAAGCTGTAGACAATGTGCCACTGTAGGGTGCTCCATACAGAATCATGCTTCAGTGGCAGATGAGCTCCAAAATTTTGCTTGTCATATGGAATCCAGCAGAAACCTCTGTATGGCTCTTTATGAACTCAGATTTATTATAGCTCCATGCTTGAGTTGAGGCTGTACAACACCATAGTACACTTGTGTGGATGAGACTTTATGTATATTATACTGATGCTAGTGTTGCTTATCATTGTACATTACAGGGATATTCCCATTTCATTTATTAGCTTTAAAAATGTAGGTAACAATAGAGTATTACCAAATACATTGCTGTTCCGATTTTGCTTCCCTTCAAAGCAAGAGCATTTCTTATCTCCTGCTTTTGTACACAAGCTTCCCTATGTTATCACCTCTCTATCTCTACCTCTACCTCTGTCACTGCTCTAACAGACTCTAGAGTCCTGACTGGGATAGGGACCTCACTCCCTACTGTGTCTTATCAGCAGCACAGGAGCTTGTTTATGTTTCTTACTGACAAACTATAACCCTTAAGAACTCTACAGCCTTCTGCCCTGCTGTTTATATTTTTCCATCACCATTTACAGTGGTGGCCAAAAGTATTGGAACTCCTGCAATTCTGTCAGATAATACTCAGTTTCTTCCTGAAAATGATTGGAATCACAAATTCTTTGGTATTATTATCTTCATTTAATTTGTCTTCAATGGAAAACCACAAAAAGAATTGTCATAAAGCCAAATTGGATATAATTCCACACCAAACATAAAAAAGGGGGTGGACAAAAGTATTGGCACTGTTAGAAAAATAATGTGATGCTTCTCTAATTTGTGTAACTAACAGCACCTGTAACTTACCTGTGGCACCTAACAGGTGTTGGCAATAACTAAATCACACTGGCAGCCAGTTGACATGGATTAAAGTTGACTCAACGTCTGTCCTGTGTCCTTGTGTGACCACATTGAGTATGGAGAAAAGAAAGAAGACCAAAGAACTGTCTGAGGACCTGAGAATCCAAATTGTGAGGAAGCCTGAGCAATCTCAAGGCTACAAGTCCATCTCCAAAGACCTGAATGTTCCTGTGTCTACCGTGCGCATTGTCATCAAGAAGTTAAAGCCATGGCACTTGCTAACCTCCTGATGTAGCCATGGCATGTGGCTAACCTCCCTAGTGTAAAGCCCATGGCACTGTGGCTAACCTCCCTAGATGTAAAGCCCTTGGCACTGTGGCTAACCTCCCTAGATGTAAAGCCCATGGCACTGTGGCTAACCTCCCTAGATGTGGACAGAAACGAAAAATTTACGAAAGATTTCAACGCAAGATTGTGCGGATGGTGGATAAAGAACCTCGACTAACATCCAAACAAGTTCAAGCTGCCCTGCAGTCCGAGGGTACACCAGTGTCAACCCGTACTATCCGTCGGCGTCTGAATGAAAAGGGACTGTATGGTAGGATACCCAGGAAGACCCCACTTCTTACCCCGAGACATAAAAAAAGCCAGGCTGGAGTTTGCCCAAACTCACCTGAGAAAGCCTAAAACGTTTTGGAAGAATGTTCTCTGGTCAGATGAGACAAAAGTAGAGCTTTTTTGGGAAAAGGCATCAACAGGGAGTTTACAGGGAAAAAAAAGAGGCATTCAAAGAAAAGAACACGGTCCCTACAGTCAAACATGGCGGAGGTTCCCTGATGTTTTGGGGGTTGCTTTGCTGCCTCTGGCACTGGACTGCTTGACCATGTGCATGGCATTATGAAGTCTGAAGACTACCAACAAATTTTGCAGCATAATGTAGGGCCCATTGTGAGAAAGCTGGGTCTCCCTCAGAGGTTATGCTTCTTCCAGCAGGACAATGACCCAAAACACACTTCAAAAAGCACGAGAAAATGGTTTGAGAGAAAGCACTGGAGACTTCTAAAGTGGCAGCAATGAGTCCAGACCTGAATCCCATAGAACTCCTGTGGAGAGATCTCAAAATGGCCGTTTGGAGAAGGCACCCTTCAAACCTCAGGGACCTGGAGCAGTTTGCCAAAGAAGATGGTCTGAAATTCCAGCAGAGCATTGTAAGAAACTCATTGATGGTTACCAGAAGCGGTTGTTCACAGTTATTTTGGCTAAAGGTTGTGCTACCAAGTATTAGGCTGAGGGTGCCAATACTTTTGTCCGGCCCATTTTTGGAGTTTTATGTGAAATGATCAATGATTTGATTTTTGTTTCATTCTCGTTTGTGTTTTTTCATTGCAAGCAAAATAAATGAATATATTAATACCAAAGAATTTGAGATTTCAATCATTTTCAGGAAGAAAATGAGTATTATCTGACAGAATTGCAGGGGTGCCAATACTTTTGGCCACCACTGTAACTGTCTTGGCTAGGGATAGCAGAGTTGATATGCCAATTACTGCTGTAAAACCACTCACAGTCTGAACAGAAAGTAGGAGCCTGAATATGGCTGTAAAGAACAGGCTTTGTGAAACAACATAGTGAAAAAAACCCTTTAAGGTATAACTCCATCAAAACAAGGGTATTAAATTATTACTAATTTAAGTGCATTTTAAACTCCACTAGGTAGAACTACTTATTAGAGGCCTCTAGTTGACATATGCAGATCTTCATACTGAGATGAAATACTCCACTTAATTCCAATGCATTGCTCTGCCACTAACTGCTGTACAGTAGGAGACCTGCAAGGTACGTGCCACTAAACTGCCTGGCCTCGGTGGGGGAAGCCAGCAGTTGTGGGTCAGTAACTCTAGGGTGCTGACACTTGTAGTAGATGTTGCAGCTAATTATAGGCTGGCTTTTTCAGCACAGGTTTTATTGGACTTTATAAGGCCTATTAAAGCTTGGCTCATTCGGACACCAGGAGGTGGGGTTTGCTGGGAGCAACAGCAGAGCGGAGGATGGGATTGTGTTAGCGGCTAGACGACCCAGGGTTTCAGTTGTTGTTGGTTTGGTATGCTGACCCGCTGTGATACGCTAGATAAATAAAGCTGGCTGAGGTCAGTTGGAAAGGAAGCCCTGTCATCAGACCTTTATATTTGTGCCAATCCCACATACCAAAGCACGGGGATCCCAGAGCTGAGTGATCCCCGGGACTGTCCAAAATGGCGGATGGACGGGATTAGTATGTAACACACACACAAGCATAACAGACAATGGGAGAGCACTACCAAACCTCAGCACTAGAGAAAACAAAGTTGTTTCTTAAAGCTAGCCAAGGGACATGCTGGAGCTAAAGGGGTATTCACAGCTATAAAAAATGACAGCATATCCACAGGATGTGATATAAATATCTGATAGGGCAAGGTTTCACCTCTCAGACCCATACCTATCCCTAAAATTGCTACTGCAAATAAAGACAAACTCACATGTGTGTGGCTGGCTCATTTAATTTTCATAGGAGGTCCTAATACTTGCCTGGCTGTGTTCAGAAATCCTATAAAAGTCAATGGAGAGAGTCACAAATGCATGCCCACTTCTCCATTTGGTGCTACACAAATCAAGTCAGGATTTCAGGCTTCCTATTCTGGAGATAGTTCAGGGAACCCCTATTATGGAGTGTTTAGGAGGCCACTTTTCTGGAAACAAGAGTTCAGGGCACCTCTGTTCTTGAGATAGAAGTTTTGGGGGGTCTCTGTTAAGGAGGTATCCTGTAGAGTTTGGTGGGCCCTACTGGAAACAGGAAATTCTGGGGACCCCTTTACTCCAGTTACCCTGTGGATAGGCCAAAAGGTGTTATAGGAATACCACCCCTTAAAAAACATGACTTTGGGGAGGGAAAGACAAATGACCTGACTAGCTCCCACAGCTTGTTTAAATTCCATGCCGTCTGTGCGAAAATAGTATATCGGCCAATTGCCCCCTTAAAACTAAAAAGCAAAACCTCGATTGACTCTCTTTCCCTGCCCAACTGTATGCTATAGCATTCCCTTAAAAAGGGGGTTTGGCCCCGATGTAATTTGACGTGGGATCCCAAAATGGGTATTTAATCCTTTTTTAAAAAATTTTGGATTACAAAAAATTTCAGCCTGAGAGAGCTCAGGCTCCTTTTCCCGCCCTATCAAAAGGATTATGGGAAAGGAGCTGGAAAAACCCCTGCCCCTCTATAGGTTGAACAAATCCCCAATTTTTACTTTTGATTCACTGAATTTTGAGAAACAAAAAAGGGAAAAATTTTCAAAACCAATATTGCCATCTACATAAAGCGTTCGGGGTTTTGCCCTCTCAGTGAGAGCAAGCGTATTGGCTTGACTGGTGGGGGGGCAAGGGAGGGGAAAGAGGGGAAATCTCTCCTTATGGAGGACCCCGTTAAGGGGGTTTTAGTGTTTTTTTTGCCTTTTAGCCCCCTACTCAGCCTGCTACACAAGGATTATGGGAAAGGAGTGGGGAAACTCACTGCGCCCCCATAGGGTTGAACAAAACCTAATTACTTTATTCACTGAATCTTTGAAAGCAAAAAGGAATAATTTTCAAGCCAATTTGCTCATCTACATCGCGTTTCGGGGTTTTGCCCCTCATCAGTGTAGAGCAAGCATTTGGCTTGATGGGGGGAGGCAAAAGGGGGTAGAGGAGGGGAACATTTTCCCCTTTGGAGAGCACCAGTTAAGGTGGTAGTGTTTTTTTTCCCTTTTTAGCCCAACTCGCATCTGCTATCACAAGGCATTATGGGAAAGGAGCGGGGAAAGTCACGCCCCCTCTATAGGTTGTAAAAAATCCCAATTTACTTTGATTACTGAACTTTGAGAAGCAAAAAGAATAATTGTAACCCAAAAATTTGTATCACATACGAGTAATCAAAGTAAATTGGGATTTGTTTAAACCTTAAGAGGCGCAGTGAGCTTTCCAGCCCCTTTTCCCCATAATCCCCTTGTGAATGCAGATCTGGTAGTGGGCTTAAAGGCAAAACAAAACACAACACACCTTTGGTGCTCTCCAAAGGAGAGATGTTCCCCCCCTTTACCCACCATTCTCCCCCCAGTAAACCAAAATTCGCTCTGCTCTACACGATGAGGGGCAAAACCCGAAACGGAAAGTAGAGAGCAATATTGGTTTGAAAATTTTCCTTTTTTGCTTCTCAAAGTTTTGTGAATCAAAAAGTAAATTGAGGATTTGTTACAACCTATAGAGGGCGCAGTAGTTTTCCCACTTTTTCCCCATAATGCCTTGGAATGCAGATCGGGTAGGGGGCTAAAAGGAAAAACAAAACATACCACCTTAATGGTGCTTCCAAAAGGGAGATTTTCCCCTCCTCTTACCCCTCTGTCCCCACCAGTAACCCAAATATCGCTCTGCTCTACACTGATGAGGGGCAAAACCTCGAAAGCAAAAATTTGGATGACAAAATTGGCTTGACAAAAATTCCCCTTTTTGCTTCTAAAAGATTCAGTGAATCAGAAGAAAATTTAGGTTTTTTACAACCTAAGAGGGGCTGAGCTTTCCACTCCTTTCCCTAACCCTTGTGATATCGGGATGTGAGTAGTGGGCTAAAAGGAAAACAAAAACACTACACCCCTTTAACTGGCTTCCTAAGGAGAGAGTTCCCCTCCTTTTTCCTGCCCTTAGTGACTTAAAAGCTTCTTTTAGATATGCCCGAAAGAGCTGCGGGCGGGTTTGCGCGATCAACTTCTTTTCTGTTTAAAAGGGAGCTGAAAAAGCTTTCAAGGGACCGGGGGAGAAAAAATTTTGTGTTTTGTAACGAAGCCACTGTTGTAGGTGATATTGAGTAGTTTCCCCGCTTTACTGATAAGGGAACAGAAAGGAGCTTTTAAAAGGCTGAAGAGCTTTCAAACTGTGTGGAAAAAGGGTTGTCTTTTGTACAAATCCCCTAGTTGTATTTGATTATTTGAGTGAACTTTCACATGCCCTTTTGCATGGCTCTTGTCTGGCTGTGGCTCTCTTCTTTCAGCTCAGCATGCTTGTTTTTTTTTTTAGAGATAATTTTTCGTCCGGCAAAACCCCTTTAAGTTAGACATAGTATGATATTCGAATAATAGCGTAGGGGATTTCCCCCCCTTAGCTATGGGCCCGTACTGCTTCATGGTTGCCAATGGTATGGGGTCAGCGCTCAATATTCCTTTTTGATGTTGTTAAAATTTGCCACCCCGGAAGGTCTTTACTAATAGGGGCCCGGAAATGTCAACATAAAGAATCATTTGTATGATGAATATGCTGTTATATCAACCTTGCTTTTGCGCTGTTTCCCTTTATTCTTTGGATGCTGAACTCGGGGGTCTCAGGCCCACATCTAGTTGTTTTCAGTAATTTATTACGGGGCTGTACAGACCTGATCAAAAGGGATAATTGTGTAGGGGCACGAATGGTCATCACATGCTTTTACATGGTTGGACATCAAAATGTTATCTCTATCGGCCATGGACTGAGGCAATATCTGCCGGTGGTAAGAATCTGTGCAATAATTAGGTACATTTTTGTTGAATATTTTAAATCAAAAATTGGGTTTGGGTTCAATTGGGGGGAGCACTGTAGAAAAAAAAATTAAATAAAATTGGATTTTTACATAGGTTCCCACAAAGTTGGCTTGTCCCACAAAAGTTCCCCGGGTAGCTTTTTGGGTTTATTTACAAACTATGGTAATAAAACAAAAGCCCGAAGGGGGTTTTTGCGTTCTGATAGCTCCATTATTGCTCTGCAGCTGCAATGGTCTAATTGCTTCTCTGCCTGTGGGGATTGTAGCTTGCATTAATGAATAAAGTAGTCATTTGGGGCTTCTTTAACAAAGGCCTGTTAATTCCCTTTTTTGCTGATCTTTGATTGCCATTATTGTGTTCACTCAGTGCATAGAGCAACATTACCTATCTATTGGGCTGTCGCTAATAGCAATCAATAAAATAAAACAAAAAGCAGTTTAATAATAAAGAAAAACATGGTGTCCTGTGAGGGGCAGTGGTTTTAAACCACCTAGGACAAACCCAAAATTTACCACCTGGAAAGTAGCTTCGAGGGACTGATCAGAAATTAATGGGAAATTAGCTCATGAAGGACGTACCCCCCAACCCTTTCCCCAGCTCAAGAGGTTTTGACTTTAAAAGGGGTTTTCACACAAGGTTTGCTTTTTATTTTTAAAGATCTTGCAAAAACAGTCACTTTGCAGTATTTTCCCATAACAGTATTATTTTTATTATTTTTTTATTTATTTTAAAGCGCCATTATTCCAGGGCCTGTACATTCGAGGGGGTTACATAATTACATAAGTAAAACGAGCAGTAAAAAGGGATAAGACAATTTGGCACGAAAGGGACAGGGACCCTACCGCGAGGGCTTTCAATCTACAAGGGGGGAAAGAGAAGGGGGTGAGGGGCGACATGTCTGTGAGGAAGTAGTGACAAATTTAGTGAAAGGGTTTTGGCAAACCCTGAAGAAATTTTTCAGGTTTCTTTTGAAGCGGTGAAAGGGAGGGAGTCGAGTGTTGGGGCAGTGGGGTTTCCAGGTGGGGTGAAGCCGGGGGAAGCTTGGAGAGTTGTGTGAGGGGCTGATAAGGGGGGGAAAAGAGGGAAGGCCCCGTGAGGAGCGGAGAGGCGTGAGGGGTATTTGGAAAATTTGGGCAGGTGTATGGAGGGGAGAGGTCATGGAGGCCTTGTGGTCAGGTTAGTACTTTAAAAGAATTCGCTGGGCAATGGGAAGCCCCTGAAGGGATTGGCGAGGGGGGGGCAGAGGAGTAGCGAGGAGAGAGGTGGATAAGCGGGCAGCAGGTAAAAGGGTGGTTGGGGGGACGAGGGTGCCAATGGGAGGCCCTGAGAAGGATTTGCAGTAGTCTAGGCGGGGGATGACAAGGGCATGGACCACATTTTTGTAGTGCATAGCCAAAAATGGGGAGCGAGAGTGTTTTTCAGGGGAGGTGGCGGCAGAGGTAGGGGTTTTGGATTTGTGGTTTAAAAGTAAACCCAACTAGGATTACCCCAAACAGGGGGATTGGGGGGGCCCGGTGAAAGTGTAGACCCTTGACTGAAAGGAGATCGGGGGGCGGGGGGAGATTTGGGAGGGGGAAAAAGATATGAGTTTTTTTTTTTTCCACATTTAGTTTTAGGGCGTGAAGAGAAGAAGGAGGAAATACCCCTGTTGTAGGGGCTGCATCAGCTCCTCAGGTTTTAGCTACAGACCTGTTCAATCTCTCATGATAGGCTGCCAGCACTGGTTTGCTATAGCTACAGCCCGGCTTCAACTGCAGCCCTTTGTTTGAAGCCAGTAAACACACCCCTGAATTCAATATGAAACCAAGGAAACAGGACTGAGGTGAGATGAATCAATGAAGTGAGACAACCCCTTTAAAAGAAAAACTACTTCTATGACCAAACCGTAATTCAAGTAATAATATGACAGCTTTGGTGCCACTTAGGAACAGTAGTATTCAGGACTGCAATCGAGAGATCCACTGAAATCCATGTCCGGCTAGTGGTAAACATGTCTTCTCATCTTGTCATTATCTCCCCAACATCATGTGCAAAGGTGGCCACATGGTTACAATAACTCTCGGCAGCTATTTCTCTTGAGCATGGCTTGAACAAATTAACATGCATGGTTTGAACAAGTGTGCATTTTTTTCAATAAGAAGAGGGACACAGGATGCTGCTATCCCTCTGGCTGCAACTTTTCCCCCATGGGAACAAAAGCATGGTGCACGTTGAAGTCCAACATGTTTGACCCTACTTTCCCTTAGCAATTAAAGGGGTTGTCCACTTCCTGAGAAAAACTAATAGTCAGCTCCTGGGGCCCCATTAGGATAAAATAAACCAAAACATAATTACCTTCCTCAGGCTCCAGTGCTGCGTTCCTCTGGTCTTCTGGTTTCGAATGGGAACATTACCATTACAGCCACTAATTGACTGCAATGGTCACGTGCTACTCTTTTACATCAACATTCAGAAGTGAGTATAAGTATTTTTCTATTTTAATGGAGTCCCAGGAGCTAGTTATTTGTTATTTAAATGAGTTGTCCACTAAAGAAAAACTGTCAGAATAACCGCATTAGATAGTTTGGGGTTCTGTAGAAATGGGCAAACTTGATATGCTGTCCCATGATGAAATAAGCAGATGTTGTTGGTATGGAAATGGCAGCAGATGCACGTTGACAAGTGGAGTGTTACATGAAATTTGCATATAAAGCAAAGATGTGTAATTGAATTCCTTCATGCAAAACAAAATTGCACCAAATGGGTGGGAAGATAAATGAGGAGCTGTTTAAACAACCTTTTTAAAGCAACTATGCTGTTATAGGAGGTGTGAAACTGTCGGTCACCTTTGCTGGTGTAGATTGTTACACATGTGGCATGAAAGCTCTTGTTCCTTGTTGGCAAAAATGCATAGTCAAGGGTGGTGACTATTTTGAAATATAGGGCGAGATGTCCGAAAATTGGTGGTGCTACGTCAGTTTTTATGCGCATTAAATAAGTGTAAAGTGCGCCAGAAAGTTCGACCCTATCAAAAATCTGGCATCAGGTATACCTTGCATAGTAAACATAATGCGCCTAATAAAATGATGCGCTGTGCGCCTCGTAATGAAATGCGCCTATTGAGGCGCAGTGCACATCATTACAAGTGCATATGTGTTAGGCGCATTTCACATTATACAAGTATGTGTTAGGCGCATTTCATATACTTGTTCTGATAAGCTATGCACCTCCGTGCGCGATGTGCCTCGATAGGGGCATTACATACTCTACCAATGAAGTGTTTTGTTCCGTGATTAGCGCAAATTTGCGGCACATAACATATCATTAGAAGCGTATGTAATGCCCCTATCGAGGCACATCGCATATCATTAGAAGCGTATGTAATGCCCCTATCGAGGCACATCGTGCATGGAGGCGCATAGCTTATCATTTCAAGTATATGAAATGTGCCTAACACATACACTTGTAATATTATATGAAATGCGCCTAACACATATACACTTGTAATGAGTTTCTATGCACCTCAATAGGCGCATTTCGTTATGGAGGGCACAGCAATCTTTTTAGGCGCATTAATGCCCCTAGTTTTTTCCTCTGCTATCCAACATATGGTGTCAAAAGCGGTATAAGCGCAATATAGACCAAAAAACTGGCGTTGGCGTGTTGGAAAATGTTGCCCATAGTGTTTGCATTAGCGGGCAATGTATTCTATTAAGTGGTGTTCGGAATAAGGAAAAATCCATTTTTCCCCGAAAATCCCCAATCTTTAGAAGAAAAAAGAAAGTGTGAATGGGGATTTTCAGCAGAAGCTAAGCGTTTGTTAGGGTTCCCTGTATCTGTTTCCTGTTGGATTTTAGGGGGCATGATGATTTTTGGCGCCCAAAACCCTAATTTTATTGCACACATTTTGTAGTGTAGAATGCGCCCGAATCTAGAACCCGGTCTTCTATGGGCAAAAATCGGTCATTCTAGCATACGGGAGTATGGGGCCCCATGCCTCCCGCACGCCTCCCCTCTCGGCCATTCAAAGTGCTGAGAACGTTCTGTAATGCGAGTGATATTGGAGTGAGGCTGGTTAAAAATAGAGCGAACAGGGCTGAAAAGGCGCCAGACTTCCGGCGCAGCCCTGTTCATACATGTCGCCCTTTGTTTCTTCAATAAAGTATCAAGATTTTATTCGGAACACTGGATGTTTTTCTTTTTTCTGAACTTCTTAATACGGAAAATGAATGGCAAATCCAGCTCACCTGCATATAGCCTTAGAAAACTGGATGTGTGGAAAACTATACATCGTTTTTGGAGTGTTATGCTCTTTGTATCTGTTGTTTCCTTGTTGTTTTGTATCTGTTGTTTCCATGTAAATAAATTTTAGGCATTTCTTTTGGAGTGACCCTTGTAAACCAAACGTCTGTAGAAACTGACTGTCTTAATTTCAGGAGAATCATTACAGTATAGGCCTTGTACACACCAGTTGTTCGGAACCTCATTCAGTAACTCTGTCGTGACACAAAGGTGGAGACTGAATGGACTCCATCATAATCAATGGGGTCTGCCAGGCGCCTTTGGTGTTCATTGTAAAATAGGTCCACTTCCACCTCTGGAACGGAACCTCTGACAACACAAAAGTGAACCAAGCCGTAGTCATATTTCATGCCATGTTGGCAACTAAGCATTGTATTTGTTACAGTGTTTCCATTTGGAAAAAACAAAGCAGAGAGCAGGCTCTTGTTCTGGCTCAGAATTATTTGCCATTAGTGAGATTTATGTTTTTAGTTTCAGTTGATAAAATAATTGTTGCAGATTTGTGCACATTAATTTTAAACAGGAAAGACAGAAGACTGTGTATGATGATAGTAAAACCAGGGGCAGGAAGTTTCACAGGTCATAAGATCACTTTTTCACTGTAATAATCGGAAGAGTACTTTCGAGTGTATGGTGTTGTTCCTGCATTTATCGTGCCATCATCCACATATTTGTGACATCATAAAATGGTATATACACTCACCGGCCACTTTATTAGGTTACACCATGCTAAGTATCGGGTTTGGACCGCCCTTATTTGCCTTCAGAACGTGCCGCAGTTTCTCGTATTGGATATGATTCTACAAGGTGTCTCGCAACGATGCTCCTATTAGGGTACCTAGGGGCCCAAAGAGTGCCAAGAAAATATTTCTCCACACCATGACACACCACCACAGCCTTGAACCGTTGATTACAGGCAGGATGGATCATGCTTCCATGTTGTTGACGCAAATTCTGTACCAGCTACATCCGAAATGTCGCAGAAGAAGATCGAGGACTCATCAGTCCCAGGCAAACTTCTTTTCTAAATCTTCTTCTGTCCAATTTCGATGTGCTTGGACAAATTGGCACGCCTCGTTTCTGTTCCCTTGAGCTGAAAGGAGTGGCACCCGGGTGTGGTGCTCGGTCTTCTGCGCGCTGTAGCCATCGTGACCTTCAAAGTTCGCCAGCTACTGTGCGATCAGGAGATGCTCTTTCTGCCTACTTGGTGTGTAAGGGTGGCTTTGAGTCACGTTGCCTTTCTATCTGCTCGCTTAAACCAGTATGACCATTCTCTTTAGGACTTGGGCGCATAAACAAGAGCGATTCGCACAGGACTGCCGCTCACTGGACTGTTTTTTGCTTTTTCGGACCATTTCTCTGTAAATCCTAGAGATGGTTGTGCGGTGACAAATCCAGGAGTATCAGCCAGTTTTGAAATACTAGACCAGCCCTTTCGTGCGACCAACAACTGCCAGTTCAAGGCACTCAAATTCACTTTCTTCCCCATACTGATGCTCGGTTTGAACTGCAGGAAGATTTTCTTGACAATGTATACTTGCATGCTAAATGCACTGAGTTGCCGCCAAGTGATTGCCTGAATTAGAAATTAAGATGTTAACGATGCAAGTTGGCACTCCAGGTGTATACCTAATAAAGTGGCGGTGAGTTGTAAGTAGGTACTGAGCACCAAGGAATGAGAAAACACTAAAGTCAGGGTTTTGCTGGCGTTGCCAACAAGACACTAGCACTTTAAAGGGACGCTACCATAAGCATTTTTCTTTTCACATATTGTAAAGTAATATGTGACCATTATATGGATTTTTTTTAATAGGATGTCTTTTTTATGTATACTTTTAAAGTTCCCCTATGTACATTACTCACTCAGACTTCCCCTTTGTGAGCTCTGATAGCACAGCAGTGAGAGGATTGCTTCTCTGGTCTGAGAAGTGTAAATATAATCAGTAATAATCTGTATGAAGAACCCCCTCCCATGCCAAGTGCAGAAAAAGATTACTCATCTTTTATGTATTGCTTATGGTCTAGTATAATCTATCCGTGTGAAGAGAACAATAGAGGAATTATTATGTCATTACCCACTTCTTCTTGTAACAATCAGTGGTAGTGCATCCTCTGGATCACCGCAAGTGATGTTAATAGCCACGCCAGGGAGCGGAGTCTAAGTAGGTCCGGTTTTCACCAGAAACCGCCACAAAGCGGGATGGACTTGCTGCGGCGGATTACTACCAGGTTGCTTACCCTGAGTGACTTGGTTTGCGGTGGCTTGCGAGGTGGGCGAGGACAAAATGGTTATCTGACTCAGGGTCGTAGACGGGGGCAGGCCAGAAAGGTCAGGGGCTGGTGAGAGCGGGCAAGGTTCGGGGTTGAGGACAGAACGGCTAAAAGGTATGGGTACACGGGGACTAATACAAGACATAATGAAACGCTTCCTCCTCAAGGCACAGGGCACTATCGTTCGGTAAAGTTTAACTGCGATGGTGCATGGATCCTTAAAATTTGGGGTGTCAGCGCGCATGGAGAGGCCTATTATCGGCACGCCGTCCCTTTAAATTTAGCCGCAGTACCGCGCGTGTGCCCTAGGGGGTGAACGCACACCCGGCCCGGAACAGTAGCGCGGCGAGGTAAGTGCCGACTAGAGCAGTGAGCTGCGGGGACGGTTAGCGCGGCTCATTGCGGCAGTAGGAGCAGCAGCAGGCGGATGCGGGAGTGCCTACGGCCAGACACACGGGGGCCGCGGGGACACCCGTAACACCTCTGATAAGATTATGTAGAGATAAGTGGCAGCTGAAGTAAATCTAGATTGGTCTGCCCTGTTAAAGAAGCCAATATCTTACAATATATATATATATATATATAATATATAAATATTCACTCACGGCACTTTTATAGGTAACTGTCCAAACTGTCGTTAACATTTAATTTTAATCAGCAATCACATGCGCGCAATCAGTTGCATTTAGGCATGTTAGACATGGCTCAGACAATCTCTGACAGTTCAAAACCGAGCATCGAGTAAGGGGAAGAAAGGTTGATTTGGAGGTGCCTTTTGAATCGTTGTGGCATGGTTGTTGGTGCCAGAGGGGGTCTGAGTATTTCAGAAACTGCCTTTCTCCATGGGATTTTCACGCCAACCATCTCTCAGGGTGTTACAGAGAATGGTCTGCCGAAAATAGAAAATACATCTGTGTACGTGCGGGCTATGCGGATGCACCATGTGGGCGCGAAACTGCCTGTTGATGCCAGACGTCCAAAGGAGTATGGGCAGATGGTTCGAGCTTAGCTGATAGAAAGGCAACAGAGACTCAAATAGACTACCCTGTTACAAACCAAGGTAGGCAGGAAGTGCATTCTCTGAACGCACCGCTCACGCGGAACTTTGATGCGTGGGCTACAGAAGCAGAGAAGACTCACACGGGGTGCCATCTTACAGCTCAAGAACAGGAAACTGAGGCTCCCATTGCTTCAGCTCACGAAATTGGAAGTAGAAGATTGGAAAAAACGTTTCTGCCTGGTCTGATGGAGTCTCGCATTTTGCTGCCCATGCGATGTAGGCGTCATGAATTTGGTCAACAACATGGGACACATAGATGGATGATATCACTGCCTTGTATCAAACGCGTCATGGATGGTGAGTGGTGGTGTCATGGTGTGGGGAATATTTTCTTGGCTTTTGGGCCTTGGGTTGACCAATTGAGCATCGTTGCAAACCATGTGGAATCTATGCCAGAAGAATTGAGGCAGTTCTGTAGGCGCAAAAGGGGTTCCATACGTTACTAGACATGGTGTACTGAAACTAAAGTGGCGTGTGAGTTTATATATTATTATATATATATATATATTATAATATATAATATATATACTATATATAAATCTGTCTCTTTATAATATACATAATCACAGGATATCATTAAATGTTGGAATACATGAATTCCATAAGATATAGAAATAAAAGACTAAATATATATAGGCAAAACAATTCAAGAAAGGCAGCAAACTGTATAAAGAGCAATAAAACGTGATAACAAAAGATAGACATCACTTCAAATCACAATGGTTCAAATCTACAATGTCAACAGATAATTGTTTATTTATTGTTTGGATGTGTTGAGTGCCTTCTCGCTCGACCCCAAACAGGCATGTCTCACTACTAATATGCACTCTTGCCACCTTGATTACTCAATGTCTTGGAATAACATAACCTGAAAGGTGAAGTACACTTGCTTCCCACACGCTCATACGGGACCGCTTGAGTCCTCTGCGCTCAGAGCATGTGGAACACACCCACAAATACTTCACCGGACTTTCTGTCATCTGAAAGATATGAGCTCCTCCCGAGACTATGAACTTATTGAACTACCACGCGAACGTAAACCAGGAAAGATAAGTGGGAACTCAGGATGTTCGTTCCCGGGAGACTTGATATCGAAAACATCCAATCTGCGTACAATAGATAAACCTATCAGAACGATTCAAGCACCGATTCCCTAGGATCCCAGTCGCCTACCTGTCTTAACTTATCCTGATCTGTTTACTTGGGTCTGATATGGGATGGACAGTCCTGCAACCGCGAGTTGCCAGTAGAAAGTCGCAGAAATCTACTATTACGTCACCAATCCTCTATATCGGAAGTTAAAAATATGCTAGGATGGACTCTCAAATGGAGATGGGGAAGATCCCATGGACTTAATGTATGCACACCCTGAGGGAGCAAACCACTTAGAACTGATCCTAATTGGAGATTCTGTGATGAGCGTGTGCATGATAGCGCAATCCTATTGCCCACCACCCCTCCATTCAACATGTTCCAGATAAATCTCGTAGTGTATAATTCGTGCCTAACTAGTCACAATGTGACTTTGTGATATACTTTATCAAGTGTCCTCAATTGTAACGTCCCTTTCCCCTTTTGCCTATATTGTCTCTCCCCTTCACCAGCCCTTTCTGTTTGCTTGTTTTCATATTGATGATCCCATGTTGGGATTTTGTTTGTTACATTTAAAAATTCTAATAAAATATATTATGGAAAAAAAAAAAAAAGTATCAATATTCTTACTTTGTTATGAGCTTGCAAAGGACATATCCTACTGCTCAGTGTAAGGGCTTGTTCACACGACGTTTTTGTGATCCGTTTTACGGCACCTGTCAAAAAACGCTCCACACTCTGGGTATGTATCAGCTGCGCTTTGCATCCTGAAAGGGATGCGAAAAGCGGAGTGAGCGGGCGGCAGGTGGATCGGCGCAGCGTGAGCGGCGGCGTCCGATGGAGGAGGGTATCGCAGAAGTGAGAGGGGTGGTGGGATCGCGGCAGGTGAGCGGCGGCGTCAGATGAAGCGAGAGGTATCGAGGTGAGAGGCGGATGGAGGATCAAGCGCAGGGCGAGCGTCGGCTGCCGGGCGTCTGATGGAGTGTGGGTATCGCAAGGTGAGCGCGCGCTGGTGGATCGGCGCAGAGTAGCAGGCGGCGTCAGATAGATGATAGGAGGGTTATCGCAGGTGAGCGGCGGCTGGTGGATCAGCGCAGGTGAGCGGCGGCGTCAGATGGAGGAGGGTTATCGCACGAGGTGAGCGGCGGCCTGTTGGATCGGCGCAGGTGCAGCGCGCGGCGTCAGATCGCGATGGAGGTATCGCAGGTGAGCGGCGGCTCGGTGGATCGCGCGCAGTGTGAGCGGCGGCCATGGTCAGATGGAGGAGGGTTATCGCAGGGTGCTAAGCTGCGGGCTGGTGGATCGGCGCTAGCAGTTGTTTATACTGTCCATATGCAGCAGAACCACCTGACGCTTTAGATATGCTAATAATGATATATCTTACATATCAAACGCATATTGACAAGCTATGAATAATTAGAGGTGGGTGGGGTTTTTTTTAGTATAATAATGAGCTGACAATAAATAGACTTGATTATTAAGGATCTATTAACCCCTTAAGGGACCCAGCCAGGTGTTCGGTTCTTTACTGAGACAAGCCCTGATTTTTGAAATCTGGCATGGGTCATGGTCTTGGTGGGTCTCCATTTTCAATACGATTTTACTTTAGGCGCTATTTCAGGTTCTGTGGACTGACTAAGACGCGCTAAAACGTAATAAGCTCCATAAAAAGACCATATTGGAAACTAATCCCATTAAGGACTTATATCCGGGGGTTGCACAGTGTGCTATATCGAACCCACAGGTGATTCACAAATTATTTTTAGCATTAGGTGTGAAAATTTTTAAAATTATTTTTTTTCCAGCAGTATCTGACGCTATTTTTTAGCTTAAATGTTTCAAAATTTACAAAGGGAATCTCTGAAAAAAAGCACTCTAAAACTTCATTACACAAGTTTTCCAGTTCGGCACATACCCTTTATTTGGGTGTAACTGTTGTTTGGGCGCCATGCACGAGGCGTATAAGGGAGGGAGCGCTCATTTAGGCTTTTGGAACGCAGATTTGGTGGGGCCCTGTACATTTTGCAAAGCCCCAAAGTAGCAGAACAGGTGAAAACCTTCCAGAAGGCGCCCCAATTTTAGATTCACACCCATCAGGATTCTCATCTGGGGTGTATGTGCAGTTCTTTGGTTGCCCAGGGTTGTTCCATTGTGTTTTTATAGATTGGTTGGCCTGAAATGGCGGGCGACAAAATGCCATTTTCTGTTATTGTTTTTTTGGCTTACACATTTTACAAGCGTTGGTGAGTGTAATGATGTGATAAAGTTTACTATCGGGTCGGGTACAGATTCAATGACTATAGATTTTATATAGTTTTTATGTTTTATTACGTATACACAATAGCTAATAGGTCTATTAAATAATTGATTTTATGTTGTCCTATTCTGGACAGCCATATAACGCATTTATTTTTTGCTGTGTGCAGAGCTGTGGTAGGCCTTGTTTTTGCGGGTGGGTGAACTTGATCTTTATTTGCGTACCATTATGGGGGCATATGACTGCTTTGTCACTTTTTATTATGATTTTTGTGAGCGTTTTTGAACAAAATACAAGTAATCCTGGTAAGTGTTTTTTTATTTTTATTTTTTTTAGCAGTACTTGCAGGGGAAGAGTTATATATGACTATGATGCTTTACTCAGCTGGTCGATAGATTACAGCGGATACCCTATTTGTATATTTTTAAATTTTTTTACTGCTGTATGTACAATAAAAACATTTTATTCAAAGGAAACACGTTTTGCAATCTCCTAGTATCGAGAGCCATAACTTTTTTAATTTATTGTAATTGCGGAGCATGTCGTATAAGCTTGTTTTTTGTGGGATGAGTTGAGTTTTTGTGGTATCATTTTTGGGGGAACAAGACTTAGTTGATTTCTCGTTGTTTAGAATTCCGTTTTTGGGAAGGCAGCGGTTAGAAAATCTCCTCAATCCTGAGTTGTGTTTTTTATTTTCTATTTTTAACGCATCACATGCAGTATCCGTGATTCAGTTAGATTTTACTGCCGTGGTCGATACGATTACAGGCGATATGGCAATTCATGATAGTTTTTATGTTGGAAGCATTTTCTAAAAAAAAGTGTTTTTAGTGTGTAAAAAATCAGTTTATGCTTGGCTATCTTCTGAGCTATAACTTTTTTTTTTTTCCGTGTTACAGAAGCTGTGTAAGGGCTTTTTTTTATGGGGATCGAACTTCGTTTTAGATTGCATTTATAGGAGTTTTTGAACGCTTTTTATTCCATTTTATGTGCTGCGGGCAATGAACAAAACATCTTAATTCTGTGAAGTTGTTTTTTTTTTTTTGTTTCTTTTAGGTGTTCACCGTATGGGTAAATTTAACATGAAAGATTTATAAGGGCAAGGTCATTACGCATGGGCCGCCGCGATTACCAATTATGGGTACGTTATTTATTTTTGCTATCTTTTTTGGGGCGAATGTATTGGCGTTTGTCTAAAGGGGATAAGGAGCGGTGGATGTACGTGTTTTTATTTTATCTTTTCGGTCTGTTTGTGTTTTACTTATTTTTTTAGACTTTTTTTACATGTTTTCACATTATTTTTCTTCTTTCTCCCAGTGGGGAATTGTTTGAGTTGATCTTAGATCTCTCATTCAATATGGAGTCACTACACACTTAGTTGCTGTGTGTACTGGTTCCTTTGGCAACTGTGTCGTACCCACAGGGCTACGCGCCCGGGCATCGTGACATCACAGACACCCGATGGCGGGCCTTCTATGCCTTAGTGCTGTCTCTCACCAGGGCAGAGCTGCACGGATTCGCGGATCAGTTGCAGTTGTGCGAGACGCGCTCAGAGATGCAGCGAGGAGGATCGCTCTCTCGCCGTCTCCCTTAGTTTATTGCCACCCCATCGGTCTCGATAAAATTATGTAGGGGGTTAAGCCGCCCCCCCCTTGGAGTAATCTCGGATTCGGGGACGACGCTGCGGGATGTCAGCTGTAATTTACACGCTGACAGCCCGTGCGATTGCGCGAACTCTGCTTTAGAGTTCGCTCAATCCTTAGGACGTATGCATACGTCCAAGGTCGTTAAGGGGTTAATGAGGCAATTGTTATAATAAATGAAAAATAATGAAAAGGTGTTGCTTACATGATGATTATATTGTTAGTGTCATATGCAAAGATATATTATCTGTTTGCATAATCGATACTACTACTCTTAATGCTGCGTACAATCTCTCTCCTGCCAACTTTAATCAGAAAGGACTGTACCACTATCTTTGGGAATAGGTCTCTTGTTCTTTTTGATGATGATTTCTATGTACAGTACAAAATTATAATTTGGACCACGCACAAACAAAGCTGGGATATTTCGCAGTCTCGATACGCACAGTGTGTATGGTTACGAATGTTAGAAATTTGTCTGTAATAAGCCCTCTTGTAGAAGAGATATCCTGCATCTCAACACCAAACCTAGTTCGTTTTAGAGTCTGGATAAGGAGCGTAGGGTATGGTCACTAAATGTTTTGAATCTGATTATAGGAATTAGTAGCAACAATACTGAAGCGTCACCAATTCCCTCTCATGTAGCGCGCTAAACGGCAGAACATTGTTCATGTTTATAGTCTATGTTAGTCAGCTAATCTAAAGAGTTTTTTTCAAACCATGGCTTCATTTGTGGTGTGCCCGTTCCCGTAAGCATGATGAGGAGTATATATTTATAATATTTATATCATATTATATCTATATATATATTATTATTTTATATACTATATCATATTATATATTTTATATATCATTATATATATTATATTTTGGCGAGGGGTGATTATGGTGGACAAGATGATATGTGTCTACCCCTGGACCTAGAATTTGTGAGAGGTGAAAACCTAGTAATTCCTGGGCTGTCTGCGGCGGTAGGTTACGGACACACGATTTTATATTGTTAGTGATGCCTTGCACAGCAAAGTAGTTCTGGGTCAGGTTTCCACAGGAGCGAGTAAAAACGAGCTGGTTGGGATGGCTGCCTCCCAACATCTCCAGGGCCTGACCAGGTCTGACGTTCTATGTAAGCTGGAGGTCAGGTGGTCGCGCGCGGGGGTGGGATGTGATGATGTTTGTGAAGCTGGGGAGAGTGCTGGTGTGTGATGCAGAGCTTCTTTGTTTTTTTTTTTGTTTCTTTTTTACTACCAGGAACAGACATTCACGCGCTCGACCTCTGTGGAGACAGGAAACCTGGAGCTTATCTGGACACAGGACTGTAAGTGTCCCACAAGGACTGTTGTAAAACCTGTTTTGTTCTCTGCGTTCTCGGCTGAGTTATAGCCCACGTTCGCGATTTTGACTCGCCTTGGCATGGCGAAAAAAAGGCTGATCGCTTAAACAGATTCAGAGAGACTGGTCTGATTAGATCCTACAACCGAGCTGATCCCTTAACCTTATATATATATATATATAGATATATATATAGTATATTTTCGCTCTATATATGAGAGAGAGCTGATATGTTTCAGGGGGGGGACTGTATTACCTTACCTAATAACCTATTTGAGCTGTATACCTATATTCCTGCCACGAGGGAATTATGTACTACCATCTACTAGGGATCCTTATTAATACTACATATCTACCTAAAAATTGGCATATATACCTAACCTATGTGCTACAGGGGCATAGTATACTAACTGCTGTACCGGGCGCTGTATTATCCACCTATGGGGCCACTTTAATACTCAAATGTGGGGCATATAGACTAGCCTACTAAATGGGCGACATATCTAATACCCTTCAAACTTTATAGGGCCTATATATACTTCCTACCATGATGCGGTGCCTATATAACTGTAGCTAACATCTACTCTGACGGGGGACGATTATAACTGCAACAAAAAGGGATAAGTGGCGAACTCAGTGGTTCCGAAATCCAATTATAAGGATATGTTTATTTCCAATACATTAAAATTGTCTGGATGAGAAGCACTCTACCGCATTGCAGAAATTGATCAGGCTTAAGCGATGTTCTTTACTTTTTTTTAATGTATTGGAAATCAAACATATTCCTTTTAGTGGATTTCGGAAACGCTGTGCCACTTATTGTTTCTTTTTTGTTGGATGCCTTGGACGCTTGTGCTCTGGACGGCGCACCTTCTTGCCGGATTGCGCCGAATACAGATAGGTGAGTGACATATCACATTGTTTATCTGCCTGGACCTATATGAATCTACCACATAAAAGGCTGGCTTTACCTATCTGATCTACCTACTCTATGTTGGTGGACAGAAGAAAAGATACTAACAAAAAACATTACCTTTTTTTTCTTTCTGGTCTGCACATTCAATAAATATCTTTTTAGAAAAATTAACATTGGTGTACGTGGGTGGTGGCAGTAAAATACGGAAACACAATCAATATCAGCAGCATGTACTACTAGCACTAAAAAAACTATCAATACGGCCGTAGGCATCGCTGGAAGATAAGCATTTCTACTACTTTTAAATATATGAAAACTTGAGGTTCTTAATGTAAATTTTTTATCAAATCTGTAAAAGCCACATCAAGGCGACCTCAATACAGATGGGAACCTAGTGCTAGGTTACCTTCTTAGTGGATGTTCGACCTCCCCCCATATCACCATTCAAGATTCCAGATATAAACTTATTCATCATGATTAAGAAGTCTGTCGCAAAAAACAAATGGGCTCTCCAGTAATCCCCCATACAAACAAGAAAAGACTAAAGCTGGGAGCCCTGTTGCCATCTTGGGATACTTTTACTGTTAGAAACACAAGAGGTCATTTTTATCATTTGGGACACTATGGAAGGCGAATTTGTAAAGAGGTAGGAACTGGTATGGAAGTGCTAGAAGAGAGAGGAGTTTGAGGTTTTTGCGTGGTAAATTCTGCAGGGACCAGTCATAGCTGGGAGAAGTCAACAATGGGCCTTGATCTCCAAAATGGAGAGAAAAAGGGAAAAAGAGAGCGACTTATGATGCGAAAAGGGATTTTGACTCTCATCGTGTCGTCTCCTGTGAGTTCCTGGATGTCAGTGGTTATTTTGTATTCACTGTCATGTTATGGTGACCTAAGCTGGTGTCTGACCACTATGTCATCTCTATATGGTGGTGTTGTAGGTAATATTGACACATGTACGGTGGCAGTGTACACTTGTTCGGAAATGTAAAAGTGAGTGCAAACCTGTTCCTGGCCCTGTGATTAGGGGTTTTGCTCTCTTGCTTTTGTAGATGGAGGCAGATATTGCATGTGGGCGGGTGGAGGTTAGTGCCATGTTTATTTTTAGTCATAATCTTATCCTGCAAATATAAAATCCTAACACAGCTCCATGGACTGAAAAGTAAATATACATTGACTCTTAAAAATACAGAATGTTTTCATGTTATTATATTTTAAAGTGACAATTATGATTTATGAGTGCAAAGCAGGGCCTGTAAAAAGAGTTGTGGTGTGGTCTGTAAAAGTGGGCGGCAAATCTAGCAACAGCCCCAGGCAGTAAATGTTCTAGCTACACCACTGGGAAATCCTACCTACACATTTGCACAAGGGTTTAAAGAGAATGTATCACTTATATTTTCAAATGAGATAGAACATGAATATACTTCTTAGAGGTGAGATATTTTACCTTATTGTAGACAAATGGAAGAACTGATTGGGGATCAAGAGATGTAGCTAGAAGGCCTCTCAGTTTAAGTTCTCTATTCACATTAGAAGAAAGTTGTCCGAAGCCACTGATTTCAGATGTGCCACCAACTGTCTTACGTGTATGGGGGGTCTCTTGACTTTCCTCCGACAGTTGATGTCAGAAGAAAGAGGACTCAGAATATCGACGTTAAACACCCGATCCTTTTGTTTTCCCAAGAGGTAAGCTGGTGTCCGAGGTGTCTGGCAGAGGCTTTCTTTTCTTTCTCCATTGAAGGCACTTGGCTCACCATGTGTATAGAAGGAACAGGAGAAATAGCTGTCCAAGCGTTTTGCTGATAACTACTCTAGATGCATGGGCACCTAAAGCGTTGTGAGCTCACAAAACATCCCAGAGAAAGAGCCATGTGTTATCATTAGATGTTGGTGCTGACCATTCATGGACAATCCTGGGGGCTGCTCATACCTATAATAATCTTTATTTATATAGCGCCTGTTACGGGTTCCCCCATCACCCCCACTTTGGGTCGCGGGCAAATATGTACCTACATTGCTCCTGCTGTGTGGGCTGCGAGTGGTGCTGCATGTCAGATCCCTGTCCGTCCTACTTATCTCTCCTTGCTCCTTGCTGTGTTCCTGTCAGCTGTCGCACACGCCCCCACCTCCTAGAGCACACGCGCGGCAGCTCTGTAAAACTTAAAGGCCCAGCGTGCTGGTGATTTGTCATCACTGGCCGCTGACCCTATTTAACTCTGCCCCTTACTTTGCTCCTAACCGGATCAATAGTGCCTTGTGCCTTGCGAGAAAGCGTTCCTGAGTTGTCTCCTGTTATACCGCATACCGTACCTGTTGCCTCCGTCCCTCAACCACGAACCTTCTGCCTCACGATTCTGTACCGCAAAACACCTCGGCTGGCACCGCAGGAAAGTCGTGCCAGGGGTGACGACCTGAGGGTCATTTGATACAGCAAGACCATCCCACTTTGCGACAGGTTCTGGTGAAAACCAGCGGTCCCTTAGAATCTGCTCCCTGGTGCGGCTTACACCATCCCCTGCGGTGGTTCACTGGATCCATTGTTCCTGTCCGTTATAGCGGCAACATATTCTGCAGAATGTAAAAGGCTGTGCACATCTAATATATACTTTGAAAACGTAAGATAGTGTGCACACTGAAAGGCAATGAACATACATTAATACATAAATCAGTGGCACACTAAAGACTAAGTAAAACCTCAAGTTATATAGGAATATAGGAAAATGCTTTACAGCTAAGGAAAATATGAAAAACCTGGGACTCTTAGTTTTACAGTATTTGATCAAAGATTGTATTACGCTCACTCCCAACACGTCAAGGGGTTCCCAGAGCAGGTGAGTCCTACACTAAAACATGTTACCTTGCTAGGAGTCCATTCAGACTGCCACTTCCCCAGGAGTGATAGGAACCTGCAATTGAATTAACCTGCACATATTTAAATGAGGTGGTTGAGTGCAGCAAGCCAATGAGATTGCCATCTCCCAAATAGACTACAAAATGTAAAGGCTGTGCACATCTAATATATACTTTGAAACGTAAGCATAGGTGCACACTGAAAGGCAATGACATACATCTAATACAATGAGATTGCAAATGAGATGGCAATCTCATTGGCTTGCTGCACTCAACCACCTCATTTAAATATGTGCAGGTTAATTCAATTGCAGGTTCCTATCACTCCTGGGGAAGTGGCAGTCTGAATGGACTCTAGCAAATGGTAACATGTTTTAGTGTAGGGACTCACCTGCTCTGGGACCCCTTGACGTTTTGGGAGGTGAGCTTAATACAATCTTTGATCAAATTACTGTAAACTAAGAGTCCCAGGTTTTTCATATTTTCCTTAGCTGTAAAGCATTTCCTATATTCCTATATAACTTGAGGTTTTACTTAGTCTTTAGTGTGCCACTGATTTATGTATTAGATGTTAAACATATTCTGCAGCACTTACAATATATTATATATATATATATATTATATATATATATATATATTATATATATATATATATTATTGAGAGAGAGAGAGAGCGTTGTATACCTACAGGGGGCTGTATACCTACCTATCTACAGGAGGTCATATACCTACAGGGTGGCTGTATACCTACCTAATAACCTATTGGGAGCTGTATACCTATATTCCTGCAGAGGACATATATACCTACCTACATACAGGGGGTATGTATACATACCATCTACAGGGATCTTTATACCTACATATCTACCTAAAAATGGCATATATACCTAACTATCTACAGGGGGCATCCTGTCTACAGGGGGCTGTATATCCACCTATAAGGGGCCACTTTACCTACCAAATGGGGGCATATATACCTGCCTACTTAATGGGCGGCAATATTAATACCTACCTACTTAATAGGGCGGATATATATCTTCCTACCTGATGGGGTGCCTATATACTGTAGCTACCCATCTACTCAATGGGGGACCTATATACAGTAACTCCAACAAAAAGGAATAAGTGGCATAGTGGTTCCAAAATCCAATAAAAGGAATATGTTTATTTCCAATACATTGGAAAGACATTGCAAAAAATTGATCCCGGGTAACGCCAATGTTTTTTTTAAAAAATATATTGGAAATAAACATATTCCTTTTATTGAATTTTGGAACCGCTGTGCCACTTATTTCTTTTTGTTGGATGCTTGGACGTTGTGCTCTGGACGGGACACTTGCGGATGCCAATACAATAGGTGAGCTGACATTTCACTTGTTTATCCTGCCTGGACCTATATAACTACCTACTTACCTTTCCTTGCTGTGTTCCTCGGCAGCTCTGTAAAACGTAAAGGCCCAGCGTGCCGTGGTTTGTCATCACTGGCCGCTGACCCTATTTAACTCTGCCCCTTACTTTGTTCCAAACCGGAATCTGCTCCCTGGTGCGGCTTACACCATCTCCTGCGGTGGTTCACTGGATCCATTGTTCCTGTCCGTTATAGCGCCAACATATTTGCAGCACTAAATGTACTAAAGGTATATTAAAATTCCTGTCAGGTTTTCTTTTTTTCTGCCCAAGGTCCTCTCCAGCAGTGACTGTTATGCAAGGAGCAGCTTTTTCCATAGAGATAATAAGGAGCTTCCATTCTCTTGTGTTTGTACAGATGATGTGGATAAGAAAAAGAAAGTTGTATCTTCAAATACTCCAGATGGAATTCATTCAGACAGCAGGGAAAACAGAAATCACACTAATCTCAGCAAAGGATATGAAAGAGCACTTATATCATTAGAATACCTGGGATGATTAGTAGCAAATGGATGTAAGAGAACATACAAGGATGACAAGTCTGGGAGCAAGAAGATGAAAGATAAAACATATGCCAAGTCTATGGGACAAATATATGGCATGCAGAATAAATCACTGTTGTCATAGCTAACATGGCAATCTCTGACACACAGCTGCATTAACAAGAGGTAAACAGGAAGGTGGAGTATATGGAAAGATAAAATAAAAATTGTAGGAAATTCCGATATTTCCCTATATGGCTTTGCTAAGGCTCCACTTACAAAGCAATATCCGTTTCCACTAGATTAACTTCTAAGAAAACAAAAGGTACTATAGATGGTAATCACATTATTAAATTTCCATAGCAATATGTTTTATTGTTAGTACTTTTGGCTGCGTTGTCACTGTGCAGCGCAGGCGGTGCCTGAGAGCTGACATCTGCAATTATTTGATTGGGCTATGTATATGAAAACTGTTGTTTTAGGCTGCTTTCACACAGCGCAGTTTTGGTGCAGTTTTAACTGATCTCCAATTAAACTGCCTTTATTACCAGCAAGCTTCTTTCAGTTGTCTAAATTGTTCAGAAAGGTGTTTCAAGTAAGTAATCAATGACTGTGCTTTGACGTCTTGTTAATTACAAACACGCTAATTGATTACTTACTTTCCAAACAGCTTAGATATGTGAAAAAGCTTGCTGGTAATAAAGGCAGTTTAATTGGAGCACAGTTAAAACTGCAGCAAAACTGCGCTGTGTGAAAGCAGCCTTACTCACACTGATTAGACAGCTCATTCACCCCAGCACACCATGATTCTATATGGAACTGCACGTGAGTCCCATTCACTAGAATAGGGCTGAGTTGCAATACTTTGTAAGAAGCATATTGGCACAGTATTCTTGGTGGTAACAGAGGCACTTTTTTTGGCTAATGCAGAACAAGCAGTACTCTTAGTGGACCAAGTAGGAACGAGAACTGTAATATGCTTTAACACAGGCCTGCACAATACAAAGCATATGGGCCGCTTTTGACCCATCAAAGGATTTCTGGCAGCCATTATGCCAGAACACAAAGGGGTGGGGTTATGCACACCCTGCCCTCAAATGGGCATTCCTGGCCTTGGTATTTTAGCCCCCACCTTTTGCCAAATTGGCAGGTCTACTCTAAGGGTATGTTCACACGGCGTGTTCAATACATTTTTGGAGACGTTTTCGATCTGAAAAACACATTCAAAGGTGATGCGTAAAACGCGTCCATTTGGATGCCTTTTTGCTGCAGCAGGATCACACCCTATAGTTTTAGATAGGGCGTCTGCTGCGTCTTTCGGATGAAGAATTGACATGTTAATTCATTGAACGGATCCGAAAGAAGCATGTAAACGTGCATCGGCGATCACTCGTCTGAACGCTGATGCGTGTTTTACATTGAAAGCAATATAAATTACACTGCAAATTGTTAGATGGATGTTTGGGTCTGTTTAGGGTCCAAAACATGGATCCAACCATGCATCTAAAAACGTATCCCGACACGCCATGTCAACATACCCTAAGGGTTTGTTCATACAGCGTTTTTTGAATTTTAAGCTTCTAGATCAGCTTCAGAGAATGCCTCATCAGTCTTTTTTTGAATTGTATTTTTGAAAAATCCTATCCCCATCCCCTTTTACAAGCGAAAAACGCCTCAGGAATTGACATGTGTCTTATTTCTACGAACGTAATTGCATCCAAAAAAAGGCCCGCAATTACGCTTGTGAAATATGCTTCATGTGAATGACAAAGCGTATTTTACATTATATTCAATAAGGAATGTTTTGAAACTTGTCTGAGGCTTATTTTGGGCCATTTTTCAGTGCATATAATGTGCTAAAAAAACTGACCAAGAACGCTGTGTGAACATACCCTAACAGATCCACAAAAATCAGGTTACGCCCAAAATGATTGTTGCATATTGCATATCCTACAGTGTCAATTTGGGTTTTGGAATGCTTTTCTTTGCCACAGCCTGCCCTGCCTTGGTGTATTATGCTGGGCTGCACCAATAACTTTAAATGGATTAGACCTGTGCCTTCACAGGTTGCTGTGGCAGCCAGGGGGCTAACAAATGACCATAGACCTGCAATGGCTATTAGGCTGTGTTGAATTTGCGACCTAATAGATTGCCTGTTAGCTTTACACTGATAGTTTAACAAAGCATTAAATCAGCAAACAGATTATCTCATTGTAAAGGACCCCACTTGGACTACACTTTAACAATAGTTAAAGAAAATATAAAGTTTAGGAAAAAAGAATAATGCACTAAATTTTTTTACTCATAAAAATGGTTTTATTAAGAAAAGAATGCACATACAGAATATGTTATCTCAGAAACTTTAGCAAGCAAACAACAAAATGATGGTCGGTAACCTAGGGAAGTAAGTGTAAACAAGCAAGAGATAAAAACTGCTCTAGCTTTGAAAGAAAGCAAAATTAGAACAGCAATGTATTTAAAGGGAACCTGTCACATAGGTTGTGCCCCCCTTGCTGAGGGCAGCACAAGGTAGTGTCAGACCTGCTGTTTCCAGCGCTGTGCCCCTTATTCTGTAAGATGCTGTAGTTTTAGAGCTTTTACCACTCAAATCTTATTCATGAGCAGGTGTTAGCCCCGCCCACCAAAGGCTAGCTCCGCCCACTGACAGTTATTCACACGTTTCTATCAATTCAAAGTAATAGGTTTGTCAGTTGGTGTGGGCGGGGCTAGCCTCCGATTGGCTGGGTTTGAAAAAAAAAACTGACTTCGAATGACTCTTCTGGCTGAAAACTGCAGATTTGAGCATTAAATACACGAAAACTACAGCATCTTACAGAATAAGGGACACAGTGCTGGAAACAGCAGGTCTGACACTAGCTTGTGCTGTCCTCAGCAAGGGGGGCATAACCTATGTGACAGGTTCTCTTAGTAATAATCTTTATTTACCTTTGCCTACATGTTCAAAGCTAATGAAATGGGTATGCCCCTTTAAGTTTATTACCAAGTTCCAGATTTTACCTGAAAAAGAAATCATTGAATATTTTTCTCATCTCAGAGATAAAGTTGTCTATCATTGTTAATTCTCTGCATACCACTGGGTGAGCAGCACAGGACAAGCTGCTTGGTGTACTGAGCCAAAGTGCCACTGACATTCTGGGTAACCTTCTCCCTTGGGGTCATGTTCAGTTTTTACGGAAATAAAAAATAAAAAAGGGGATTGTGGCAGAAGAGTTGCAGCAGAGCTCAGTAGTGGCACTCCATGTAGCTCTGTTAATTATATTTTATATAGCTCATAGGAGATGTTTGCAGCATTATCTGTGAACTGCAATACAAAGAAGGGACAGAATCAGCGTTAAGAGTGGCCGATGCTGCAATGCCCTGACAGGGCTAGAGATGACATAGAGGTGTCTATAATCACTACCTTGAAACAGTGGGGTGGTTCCTCTACATATCGGTAAGGTATATTACTTTTACCTAAAGTATTGAGATTTTTTGGATATGACCACCTCTTACTTTCTTGGATGAATACATCATCCTTGTTCTCTTTTTCCATAGTTGGTATTGTCATTTTATCAGGTATCTTGGATTAAGCATAGTATACCTGTAGTACATTATTTGACAATTATTTTTGAACACCTTTAGTCTGAATTCCTGCATTTTGGTCCCCTGAGGTGACCAGGTATAATAATCTTTACAGGCTGGTCGAAATATGTTGGGACAAGACTAAGGGTTTCATATCTGTCAATTTTCCTAGGGACAGCTTTTCAGCAAGAGCGCCTTTTATCGGGGCGATTATCTTACACTTTAGCGTAGGGACTGTAATTCATTGTACAGTATCGCCCTGGTAGTTCTAGAAAGAGTTGTTAGTGGGATATATTTTAAGTTATTATTAATAAAAGTTATATTTTAGACATTACCTCTTTTTTTTCATGTGGTGATAAAAAAACAAACCCTTTTAATATATATTAACAAAATTGCTTAATAATCAATGGCAAAAAAGACACTACTAAAAAAGGCACATCAGACACAGCTAAGCAGAAGCCGGACATAATGGTGGCTGTAGTGGGGAGAGGTGTTTAGGTAGCAGAAAGGATTAAGCTATGAGGCAACTAGGATAGGGTGAAGGCATTATTTATATAGGGCCTTGTGATTGGTGCTTGGTATGTAGGACAGGGGCTGGTGAAAAAGTTAATTAAGTTGTCCCCCAGCCCCTCCATTCACTTTAGCCATGAATCCAAGACCAAATACACCCTACCAGCCAATACGGCCTTTGTTTTGTGAATTTACTTATGAGCTGGTATGGAAATGTGGTTTTGGTTTGCGTCAACTAATTCCCTGTTTACCTGAAAATAAGACAGTGTCTTTATATTAATTTTTGTTCCTAAAGATGAGCTAAGACTTATTTTTAGGGGATGTATTATTTTTCCATGAACAATAATTCACATTTACAGTTGAAAAAAAATCCACATGTATTAATATAATGTAGTGATTTCATCACAAACATCGGCATAAGCAGCCAAACTCTGAATTGCATCAAAAAATGCACTATGTCTTATTTTCGGGGGGTGTCTTATTTTCGGGGTCTCACACACAGCCGACGCTGTCATGCCCTCACAGGGCGGGAGATGACTTACAGTTCGGAACTAAAATACCTGGTGGTTTACCGGTTTACATGATAAGTCTACAAGGCGATATTGTGCCGATTGAACGTAAGGTAGTGTTCATTTTTTGTTATGTAAACACGGTTTGTCATGACGATTCTGCATGATTAACTACCATCAGGTATTTATCTACCTTTTATTTTCTTGCCTTACATTATTGCAGCCATTGATGTGTTATTGTACCCAGACACTTGGTCCATTGAAACCTTTCCATACTGTCCCCTGATGATGTAATGGATGATTGAAACATGTTCAAAACATTAGCATGGGACGGGACCATGAGGAACAATAGGGTGTTTTTGAATTAGGGCAAGGCTGCGGACAGGAACGCCCTTATCGGGGCGAGTATCCTGTATTTTTTCCAGCTAGGTAAGGGTATACTAGGATTGTAGGGCCAGGTTCTGTATATCTCTCTGGTCCCATCCATGTGGTTGTTTCTTTCCTCCCATAGTTTTTTGTGAGTTTTTTGAGAAAGATTGTGATATATTTTAATATATTTAATACAAGTTTTTTTTTTAAGACCGATTTTTCCTCTTTAAATTTGTCTTTGATATATGTTGTTTAAGAGGTTATGGTACTATTGGTAGGGATCTGCTAGGTACTTTTTACTTGTCTTATTTTCGGGGAAACAGGGTTGCTTGTTGTGGCAGCCTTCGCTTGGGACGTCATGGATGGCACTTATTGAGAAATGTTTGTGGTTCTTACGAGGTCTGGTGACCTGAACTTTGAGTTAGTGGCAAATGATTCAGGTTTGGTGGTTGTAGGGACAGTTTTTAAATTAACCAAGAGGCAGTACATGGCCGTTTTTTGTCATTGAGCAGGTGTTACGGGACTGGGGTACCTATAATTTTTTTCGCCACTGTATAAAAAGGACAATGCATTGCCTCCTCTAGATAAGGGCTTGTCCCCACTGCATGGTTTATTGGTTGGTTTTTCAGGCGGTTTGGGGATTTAGAAACCATATGAAAACCAACAAGCAACGCTCCCAATAGACTTTAATTTAAAATCTGTTCAGCAGTTACTGCCTTTCTAGCAACATCTTGGTAACCAGAGTGAGGGGATCCACAAATATCTATCCGGGACCCCTCTGCATACTATCAATGATCCATATCTCCATAAAGGGACGTGAGTATATTTTATCCCTAACAAGGGAATGAATAATCTCTGTATCTGTATTTAACCTCTAAAGATTTAAGAATATTCCCTGATGAACCCTACTATTCGGGGGGGAAACTCGTCGGAACATTTCTCTTTGGGAACGTATAGTTATTTATTTTTCACGTATTTTTTTGAGCACTTTTTGTCTTGTATGTACTTTATATACGTTTTATAGTTTTGATATTTAGGGGTAATTGGGGATAGTGATAGTTTAGGTTACTGTTTGGGGGCGCCAGTATCGGGGCAGGTCCTTCAATTTTTGATAGGCAGTCGTATTGTAGGGATCTATTGTTAGGTTTTCTTAGGCTTTCTTTGTTGATTTAGGGGTATATTAAGTTTTTATCTAGTATTTAATAAAAGTTATGTTTTATTTAGCTTTCCTATGCCTTATACCTTTAGTGGTTTGGTTTTCTGTTCAGCAGTCCCCACCAAACAGATTTTCTACTAGACAGTTTTTCACACCGCCGGCATGACAAAAAACTTAGAACATGTTCATTCTTCTGCTCGGTTTCCAGACAGAAAATGACCATTGAAGTCAAAGAAAACCGAGCAGAAAGTGAGAGAAAGATTTTTGTCTAGGTTTTTGGGTGGTTTTTGGAATAAAAATGCATTTGCACTCAGTACACTTTTCTGCTTGAAAAAAATGTCTAGAAGCTGCTCGAAAACCTGGACAAAATCGGTGACAAAAAACAGCTAAAAAAAATGAACAATTTTTTGTGTCAAAAACCGTCAAGAAAACGGTTAGGATGGACAGTTCTGCTGAGGTATTTTGCTGTGTGAACGCACCCTCTCTTTACACTGAATTTTTATTACAATATTTACTTTACCAATAAAATGGTTTCTTGATACATTCTATGTTCAACTTTCAATAAAGAGGCTTCTGCAGCCACTATTTTCCATCTCCGTTTCTTGGCTGGGGTTAAATGTGTGAAAATGAGGGTGGGAGGAAGATAGCTAGATCAGATTTGGTTCCCATCCCCAGTGTCTGCAATACTCTTATCAAGAAATATTTGCTAACATGCCTGAATGATGGTATCCAAGTTTAGAAACCTTCCTAAAATTACAATTTAAACAGTAATGATCTTTGTGCCATTCCTTTGTTGTTCACTTTCCCTTCTTCTATATTTTGGCTTGCCAGCTCACCGCCCTGGGTATCCACTTTGCTTTTGCATTGCGTAATTCTGGTTATAGGTTTGGCTCAGGTGCCAGCCCCAGGTTTCTTAAAGGGCCAGTGTATGATAATCTCTCAAATCGAGCCAATGCCTTTGTGCATTAATCTTTATGAAGACTCTTCAGCCAGCACTCTGAACAATAATGACTTTTGATTCCTATATCTGCAAAGGTGAATTTCATGTTGCTGCTTTTTGGCATCAACCCAACTTTATCTTTTTTTTTTCACTTGATAATGACAAATATAAATCAGGCTCAACAACAGTAGTATACGTTCGTTCGGTGCTCTCCTTAAGGAGAGATCTTCCCTTCCTGAGCCACTCGATGCCTCCCACACAGCCAGCCAGCATCACTCTGCTCTGCACTGAAGAGGGACAAAAATCCCGAAACAGCGTTGTCTGCAGATGAGAGATACTGGCTTGGCTAAAATCCTTTTTGCTTTCTCAAGACTCGGTGGGTCAAAAGCAAATTGAGGATTTGTTACATCCAACAAAGGGCGCTGTGGGCTTCTCAGCCCCTTTCCCATAATCCCTTGTGATATGCAGATGCTAAGTAGAGGGCGAAAAGGCAAAACAAACTCTACAAGCCGTTTGTTCAGTGCTCTCCTTAAGGAGAGATCTTCCCTTCCTCAGCAGTAGTATAGGCAGTCCCCGACTTACAACGTGCCGACTTACATCTGTCCCCTAGATACAAACAGAGACTTACTGGGAATGCTGGCACTTGTAGTTCTATGTTCCACAGCAGATAGTAGCTGTGGAACGACAAGTTCCAGCATGCCACAGCAGCACATTAGGTGAAATCTTCTTAACAGGGGCACAGACAGCAAAACAAATGTAAAAGCCATTCTATGCACTACTCAAAACTAAAAAAAAACTTTTGTGCTGTAGTTACATTTAATAAATATACCTGTTCCGATTTACATACAAATAATAATAATCTTTATATATAGCGCCAACATATTCTGCAGCACTTTACAATTTAGAGGGTATAGGTATAGACATTATACATTAAAAAGTACTTACAGATAAGACACTAGGTGTGAGGGCCCTGCTCACAAGAGCTTACAATCAATTAGGGTGTATGGGTGAGATGAAGAGTAAGAAATGCTGGTCCAGCCAAGTTTCATAAAATGAGGTGGTTTACATAAAAGTTGGGTGCCCTCCCACCGCAGTACATCTATTTCAGATAAGTGTGTGAGTGCCCTAGGAGGGGTGCGATGTGTGTGTACCCGGTAAGGGTTTTCAATTAAAGGATTTTGGTCCCAGACTGAAAAGATGTGTTCTGGGGGCCCTTTTAAAACTGTAGGGTTGTGGTGTCCCTGATCGCCCCGGGTAGCATTTTTACAGACAATGTGTGCCGTGAAAAAATCTTGGGCGGGTATTTGGTAATAGGTTTTTTGTTTCCCTTTGCCTATATGCATACATCCCAAAACTCCCCCTTTTTTGGCGGGGGGGCCCCGCTTTTGGGGGGTTTCCCCCCCCGCCCCCCCGGGGGGTTGGATTCCCCCGCCCCCTCAGGCGGCGGGGGCCCTTTAAATTACCCGGGAAGAGTGGTGGTGCGCTTCTTGCGCCCGGGGACCGTCCCAAAGGGGGGGGGAAAAAGGGCCGCAGCGGCCGCTACCCCCCCGCGGTCTCATGTGCGGGGAGGGAGGGGGATCCTCCTCTCCCTCCCCCCTGTATGTACGGCGTCTGTGCGCGCCCCCTTTTAAGTTCGCGGCGCAGGGGGAAGTGACGCGCGGCTGCAGGGGGGGGGCGGGGCTGCTTCACTTCCCCTGCGCCGTGAGGAGTCGGTGGGAGCGGCCGCGCGCAGGAGCCGGTGAGGTGGTGATTTTTTTTTTTTATTTTTATTTGCTTTGGGGGTCTACCCGGTAAAAGAGGGGCAAACTGGCAACAATGGGGGCATCACCCGGCAACAATGGGGGCACTACTGGGAAAAAGGGGGCATACCCGGTAACAGAGGGGGGACTACCCGGCTAACAGAGGGGGGATACCCGGCAAAGAGGGGGGATACCCGGCAACAGGGGGGGCATACTGGCAACAAAGGGGGGCCCTACTGGCAAAAGGGGGGGATATGGCAAATGGGGGACTACCCGGAACAAAGGGGGCACTACCTGGAACAAAAGGGGGATACCCGGAACATGGGGGGGGACTACCTGGCAACAATGGGGGCATACCTGGGAACAATGGGGGACTACCCTGGCTAAAAGATGGGGGCCTACCTGGAAACGTGGGGCACTACTGGAAAGATGGGGACTACCCGGCAAACAATGGGGGCATACCTGGCAAAAAAAATGGGGGCATACCTGGCAAACAATGGGGGATACCTGGCAAAAATGGGGGCATATTGGCTAAACAGTGGGGCATACTTTGGGTACAGATGGGGGGCCCACCTGGTAACGATGGGGCACTACCCGGCTACAGATGGGGGGCCTACCTGGTAACGAGGGGGCACTACCGGCTAAAAAGGGGGATACCCGGTAAAAAGGGGGCACACCCGGCAAACAATGGGGGCATTTCCTGGCAACAATGGGGGCACTACCTGGCAACAATGGGGGGACTCCCTGGAAACAATGGGGGCACTACCTGGTAACAGTGGGGCACTCCCTGGCAAAACAAGGGGGGGCATACTTGGCAAAATGGGGGCATCCTGGTAACAAAGGGGGGCATCTACCGGGCTACAAATTTGGCTTCCCTGGTAAGAGGGGGATCTTTGGCTACAAGGGGGCATTACGCTGTAGGGGCATAGGGTTTTATGGGGGGCTTCCGGCTTAAGGGCATCTCTGGCTTTTTTCCCAAAGCGTTTGCAGTTAGGTGGAGTGGGTGTGGTTTTTTTGAAGGGGCGTGGTACGCAAGATGGGGTGTCATGAAATTTTTGCCGCGGGCGCTAGCGCCGCCCACTAGAGTCTTGCTTTTTACTTTCAAAAGTTGGACTATGCCTATATGTTTAAATCTGTCAAAATGTGCGAATACTCCTTTAAGGGGTGCGTGGTGCAGTTCCCATGCCCAAAAAGGGACAAGTATTTCAAAAAAGCAAGGTTGTTCAAAAGGGCCCCCGCCTTGTTTAAAGATTTTGTATTATGCCCGGACTTCAGTTACACCCTTTCGTTCTGCGACAATAGGGGGGGGAGTGATGAAAGGCATGCCCAAATAAATTATGAAACATATATGTACTTGAAACCCGATGTTTTTTCTTTTGTATTTTGGCCTTTTTTTCCCCCTGTAAATTTCTTCAACACATTTTACCAAAAATGAGTTGCTGAAAAAAAAATTTAAATTTCCCGTGTGCACACCTTGTAATGTGTCAGGCATGCCAGGGGTTTTTTTATGATTGTCGCCATTATTATAAAATTTTTTCAATGGGTGAAGTATAATAGGGTAAGCGTTATTTTATTATCACTGATGGTGACTGATGGTAACAAGTCCCTGTATAACAGACCCCTTTGACTAATCGCTTTTTTCTATAAAACCTAATAATGAATCCCAAACCCTGACCCCTTTCTTTTCTTATTACTGACATGGAGGAAAAATCCTTAATTGAGAACTTTTGTGGCGAGCGGAGAACACCCCGGCCGACTTGCAAGTTACAGCGCTGCGTATTCTGATTTATCTAACTTGATGTCAACCCTCATGAATGTGGAAAATGAAGACATGTCAGGAAGAATTTTAAATGGCACTTTCTATATAACATATGGGAAGTGAGCTTTAATCTTGGGGCTTTATATTTCATCTGACTTCATTCTAGAATATTATGAACTATGCAAAGGGGAAAAGGAAAGATTTTTATTTCAATCGCTGATTTTATGTAACCTAGCCCGACTTTTGGCCGGGAAGGATGGTTTTCCCAAAAAAAGGGCCTTTGTAGAGTCTAAGAAATTTAAATTTTTTATATTTTTTTTTCTATGGAATGAATAGAGAATTGAACTAAGGGAAGTAAATGAAACTGAGATTTTTTTTTAAACCCTGCGGGGGGTTTTCCCTTCAAGTCCAACTAAATGACAGTTTGGCTTCCCCATCAAATTAGAATACAATTGTTTTTTTGAGATATGGAATTGATTGTGAACCTACTTGCGGCTGGACTGATACCCCCTGGGGAAATGTTGGTGTATTAAGCAAGGAAAAAAAATAATTGCCAAATAAAAAAACAAGCAAACCCTTGGGGCTTTCAAGGCTTTTGAGGGACGGTTTTCCAGCCGTACTGTGGGTATTTGCGCGCATACGGGGGGATGTCCCGCCATTGGGAAATCCCGTTCTCTAGGAACTAGGTTCTGTCTTCCTACTGGCGGCAAATCGGGGCGGGGAGGAAAGGGACATGTAATTATTTAAGCGTGTCGGCGTGAATAATAAAATGTTATGGGGCAGGAGCTGCGGCCCCCCTCCCCCACGGCACCCGGCGAATTGGGGGGAAACCGTCCGCAATTACGGGGGGCATTAACCCGTGTAAACCAGGCTTAGAAGGAAGAAAAGTAGTTCACCAAATTGCAATTGATGTCCCGTTGCCCCAGTCAGTTTTCACTACTTGTCATAACGGTTTCCTTAGTTTGGGTAATAGCCTACAGCAAGAAAAAAAGGATAAATATTTGGACGCGTTTCTTCAGTCAATAAACTTTGTTATTTATTGTATTGCATGGGAGAGAGGGTAAAAAAAAGGATAAAACCTTATCCCCTTTTTTTTTCCCCCCTTTACCCATGGAATACAATAAATAATAGCCAAATATTTTTTTAGGTTAAAAAGGGTGTTCCCCTCCCCGACATTTTTGGCTAATGATGGAATTTATACGAATTTTTTATAGATAGATCGGGACTTATTCAAAAATGGGGGGTGCCCTCACCTGTTTCCCTATTGTGCGTGGCTGCACAGAAACAGAGGTGGCCCCCGGTGTGCAGCACTGTCTTTAATTTCAATGGGAGTTTGGTTCAGCCTGTAACTTGCTCTGCCATATCGGAATACCTTGTATTGCAACTAGTGACTACATATTCTCTGTGGTTCCGTTCCCAAACTGGAAGTTAGGCATGAGGAAAAAGTTATTTCTGCTAATTGAAAATCATAAAGTCCCATGCCAGGCGGTTTCACATATGGAGTCCCCAGGTAAGGGGCTTTCTGTAGGTTTAAAAAATGTGTCCAAAGGGATTGTCATGAAAAACGTTGGAAGAAAGTTCACATGGCAATGGAGGGTACAGTAGTATGGTCATGTTTCCTTTATGTTTTTTTTTTCCATAGCGCAAGCTGGTTCTTTTTCATTCTTGCGTGGCTTATTCCCTTCACTAAATAAAAATTGGAGGGGAAGAACCTTGAGGGGGGTTTTTTGGATCTGCGAGGGTCCAGTCCCAAAGGGTCAAGTAAAAGGGTGAGCACTGTAGTAGACATTTTATGTATTTTATATTACAAGTGGTAACTAAAATAAAGGATTTAGTATGAGGAAAGGTTAAAAAAATGAAAAATTTTTTAGTCTTGAAATAAGATGGGGAGGATGATTAATTAAACATTTAAAAGTCCTCTATAAAAAGTTAGTGAAAAGTATTTCATGTAAAAAACCCAAAAAAAAAAGGGTCTTTTTATCGGGAGAGGAGAAAAGTCTTCTTATCATGAGATTTTGGAATAGCCTGCCTGAGGGTTGGTCACGAGGAAAGGTGAGGGCTTAAGAAGGCTTAGATAATTTTAAAATTTCTATAAATAGTATAAACTTATGTAGCCATATAAAAATGTGGATCGTTGATGGCAATTTGGGGTCAGAAAAAAAAAATTTTTCCTTTGGTTTTGCCTTATGGGTCCCCGAGTTGAGTCAATAGGGGGAAAAAAAGTTAAAAATTTGTACCCTTCCTTCATCCCTTTGTTCTAACCCTTGATTGATCTTGAGGAATATGTCTTTTTTTTTAACAAATCCAATTTTACATATCGAAAATTTCCCGTGTAAAAGAAAAGAAGAGCCTGCAGGTTCACAAAAACACCTTACTGGTAGGTGCATTTTCCCTTCCAGATTTGGTTTTAGAACCCGTTTTACATGAAAACCAGTACAAAAATTTACATTTGAAGCAAAAATCCAAACAGGTTTCTGATATGGATAAGTAGCATTTTTTCTAATGGAAAAATCTGCAGTGTAAACCAGCTCATACAGTACAACTACAATGGGGAGTACATAATAGCTATGTTGAGAGTCATTAATCCACCTTTTGTTACATCAGAGACTAGTGCTGTTGCTTTGTTCTTCTCCCATACTTTATTCTGCTTCTCTAGCTTCCATATAAATCTGACAACAGAATTTTGCGGTAGGCACCTCTGGATTACATATGTACATTGTGGCAGAGCGACCTCAGGCGGTCACAGGGCTCTGCCACTAGATGGCGTACAGCAGGAGACCTGCTGCCGATGTGCCACCGACAACCTGGTTTCGGTGGGGGAAGACAACCATTTAGCATCAGTAACCATAAGTTACTGACATTTGTAGCTAGTGTGGCTGCTACGCAGCTAGTGATGGGTTGCCTTTCTTGGGACGATCACAGTGTTGGGTGGGAGGCCCTCCCCACGTTCCAGGATTGGGTTTTGGTAGGTCTCTGGAGATCTATTAAAGTCCTTCTACTACAGGTGATCAGGGGGCGTGGTGTGATACCTGGCAGTGGAGCAACAGAGGAGCTGGAGAGAGGCTCTGGCCCCATAGGTTTGAGGGAAGCCTGTACTGGACTGTATGTGTTTTGGTGGTGCTGGATGTTATATATGCTACGTCTAAGGGTCCAAGGCGGGACCTGAAACGCGTACGCTGCGTGTGCATTACTTGGCGTCAAGATTTTAACTTTGATACGATTTTTGGGATGTGATTAATAAATGTTTTTGGAACTTTTAACCAAAGTGCCGGAATAACTTTTCTTTTTTAGCTGGATGTTATATCCAGACCACGATAAAGCGGGTCTCTATATAACGGGTTTGGTTATTGGCTAGAAGGCCAAGGAGTTTGTTTATTTTTTTGGTTTTATTTGTTACTGTGCATAAATAAATCTGGCTAAGGCCAGTTTGAACAGAAGCCTTGTCTCAGAGTGTTATATTGGTGCCACTCCACTTACCCAGGCGGCGATCCGTGAGTTAAAGTACCCCCAGGACGGTCCAGGAGGGCGTCCAGAAGAGAGTGGATCGTCACAACATACAGCACCCAATGGCGCATATGCAGCAACAACGGTGGCTGTGTATCTCCATACTGGATCAATCCAGTCTTCATACACTACTGAACAGGCTCAACGCACGCGGCCCTGATACGTATATGAGCAGTAAACCATTTTCTAATCTCCATATATAACCAAAGACTACTATCAAGTCACTACCCCATATACTGCTGGCCATGAACCTCAAGATGGTGTAGGGGCTGACAATCTACAGATGTTGCTTTTCCTCCTCAAGTCCTCTTTGAATCGCTGAGGAACAAGTGCAGAACAATAGTGAAATGTTCCAGGGACTTGATTGATCTTCTCGTACTGCTGTTTTTGGATAGGTACACGCTCAGGGCAGACATTACAATAACATTTCCATTCTGTTTCAGTCGTCTGATTTTTTTTCTTTAAATGTAAACCTTTAAACTATTTCAATGATTTATTTAAAGACTGGAAATGGCAGCTCTGAGAAAATAAGAAATCCTCTATTTCCTAGTAATTATGTAATCCATATAAACATATAAGAATAACATTCTGACACCGAGATCTAGACAGACATCTACTGTTCTCACCACAGAGATTTCTTCCTCAAAAGTTGTACCTGGAATATGTTTTTATTACTGTAGAGTGGAGTTGAGTCTTCGAGTCTTGATGTCAAATTTCTATTCTGAATGACCAGTATATAAGCCCAGATAATAAAAAAAAATATCTTTATTGGGGAAAAGCATTAAAATAAATAACATGTACCAGGCTGTAGCGAAGAGAGAAATTGGGAACTGGGAGAGGTGAGTATGATTGTATTGTTATGTCTCATCTGGAACCTGATTTACAGGAATGATAGGAGGTTAAATTAATAAGGGGTCAAGGGTCTGAAGTCATTTTATGATCTGGTGTTATTAATTTAGGGGGTCTGATGGAAATTTGAAATAATTTAAATGGGTGTTCCTAGACTTACAAAAGCTGGGGAATCATTAAAAATAGATAAAAATAAGTAATTCAGACCCAAGACCCCAAACCCTTAAAGATGTTTTCTGAGACTTTCACAACATCAGGTGCACGTGACCACTGTGGCCTGTGATTGGCTACACATAGCATGGGAACGATGAAAATTCACTGTATAGCGGGGATGAATGGGACGGATACCCGGACAGAACAGGAGCTTCACGGAGGGAAGTATGATTCTTTTTTTTATATTTTTAATCATGCCCCATCGGGCAAACAAGCTTTTGAAAGTCTCGGAACATCCTTTTAAGGGTTTGGTTTGGGGTCTTGGGTCTGAATTACTTCAGGAGTCAGAATTTTCTTTGGTTTGTGGAGTTTAATGTCTTCCATGCCACACCCTGGTTTTCTACTTATCCAGCATGCTCGGATCATTCATATGAAATTTTTAAGTGGTTGTCTTTTTCGTACTGCTACAAGTTGGCAAGTATATATTCGCTCTAAGGCCAGGTTTACATCTGCGTCAGAGTTTCAGTTTGGAGCCCAGATTCTGTCAGAAGTGACCAAAAAAAATGAGTCCAGCATGCAGTGCTATTTAGCTGTTAAAATGACAGTCATCAGGACAGAAACCTAACAGTCCCCATTGTAGTCAATAGGGTCCGTCGGGTACTGTTGGTTTCCGTCATTTAACAGACCATCAGAAGCCTCTGCGATGGAGGCTCTGAATAGAGCCTTCAGCACATATGTGAACTAGGCCTAACTTTTACACAGATCCGGAAAAAGCTTTGGAAGGGGGCTCCATTCAAAAGTTTGGTTTAAAGTCTAGCACTCTGTAGTTTCACTCCTGACTTCATTCACACTCAGTGGCGTAGCTACTGGGGTCGTAGCTGTGACCGCGCCTGTGAGCCAGGGGGGCCCCCGCAGGTCCCTCTCACCACACGATTTATCACTGGCTCACATAAAGCCAGTGATGCTTTCAGGCGGTGACTGAAACTAAGCGGCCGATATACGCTGACACCAGACACTTAGCTCACTGAAGGCAGCGGCACGATGAAGTGAGGTCATCGGCGACGCTGCCTCTCCTCGGCTGCACAGCCGTCATAGGCTGTGCGGCCGAGGAGCTGCAGGAGGAGTGTCCTGGCGGGACTGTAGAGGAAGATGCTCAGCTGGGAAAGGATGAAAGGTAAGTATATGTGTTATTATTTTTAATTTCGATTACCTGCCTGACTATGGGGACATGAATCTATATACCAGCCGGAGGGGAGCAGTATATACCAGCCTGATGGGAGCAGTATATACCTGCCTGAGTGGAGCAGTATATATCTGCCTGAGGGGACATAAATCTATATACCTGCTGAGGTGAGCTGTATCTATATACCTGCCTAACTGAGGGGAGCTGTGTATACCTGCCTGACTGTGAAAACATATCTATATACCTGCCTTACTGAGGGGAGCTTTATATACATGCCTTACTGGGTCATGTATCTATATACCTACCTTACTGAGGGGAGCTTTATATATCTGTAATACTAAGGGGAGCTTTATATACCTGCCTTACTGGTGGACGTATGTATATACCTACCTTACTGAGGGGAGCTTTATATACCTGTATTACCTAGGTGAGCTGTATATACCTGCCTTACTGATTGCACAGAGTAAGTTTCCACAAAAATAAACCCCATAAACCAATTTTTTCCCCGTTTACTCTGTTTTTTTTTTCTTATCATTCCGGCCCTCTAAAGCCATCCCACTTTCTCATGTGGCCCCATGGGGAAAATTAATTGTCCAGCCCTGTTTTGGAGTTTAACATGTTTGTGTGGTAAATTCTGCAGGGACGAGTTGTGGCCGAGAGAAGATGTCGTGAGGGTCTGGACTGGATGAAGAAAGAAAAAAGAGAACGATGATCAGAAAAGATGTCACTTGTGAGTCCCTAAATGTAACTGCCCTGTAATCACGTATATGTCTGCAGAGCCTGTGTACACTGGTATCTATCACTATATAGTCACTATATGGTGGTAATAGTGGTCTTAGTGTAATGGTTTATATTCAGTAACCGTACAATGGTTTTATTCAGTCTCCTTATGGTGGTGATATGTTGTCATGCTGTGGTGATATTATTTGGTCCTTGCATATTGTGCACGATTGTATTTTTTTCCTATTAACCCCACAACATTTTTTTTATTTTGTTTTGAGGGGGGGGGGGGGGCACCAGGGAACAGACACTTTGGCTGTATAACTTGTTTTTCTTTGGCCCTATTTGAAATTAGTTATTGGACAATTCCTTTAAATAGAAATAATTTTCTGCAGCACACTACACCGCAGACATCCGTCACGTCAAGTAGGGAACCTGTTGTTGAAAATTATTGGTCCACAGACGGTGTCTGAGAGTAGGGGGGCCCCGAGCTGAAGTTTTGCACCCGAACCCATGAGTCTCTAGCTACGCCCCTGTACACCCTGTATATCATTATAGAGAGAAGGTAGTTAAATAGAAACAACAACTAAATTTGCAATAATTCTGGAACAAAAAGAAATCACAATGTGCAGGGACCTCAATATTATGTCTGCTGCTTTGCTTCTATTGCACCTTCTGTTTTGCACCTTCATCCTGTACCTGATGTTATGGGCCTGAATACATTATCTGCCACTTTGCCCCTTCATACTTTGCTGCTCTGCCCCTCAATTATGTCTTATGGGTGTGCCTGCTGTACTCTGCAATATCATGTCTCTTTGTCTTCTAAGGTTGTGCTTGTTGCTGTGACTTTTGATATGTTACCTGCAGCTGTTGCACTTCATACTACATTATATCCAGCAAGGCTGCGCTTGGTTTTGCTGCTTTCTGCAATACCTCCAGCTACGAGTAAACGTAAGCGAGTAGCTGCTCACATGTTACTTGCTCCTACAATTGAGTAGCTGTGATCTGTGAGCTAGCTCTTAAAGGGGTTTTCTCGCCATGCTGTTTCACAGAGCCACAGACAGCTTCAGATTCACACTTCCTGGTCAGGTTGTGGGTGTTTCTACAGCAGTGATAAGCATATGAGTTCTGCTATTCCTAGCTATTCCTGTTACCGTGACATGACTTCTGGAGGTTTATAATCTGTTGTGTACAAGGCTACAGAGCTGGGTTGCATTGGAGATTAGCCATTTCCCTCTCACCATCAAAAACCATCTATACTTAGGCCAAGTGTGAATATTTATTGTGATGTCAAGCATAATAGTTGTGAGCAATCATCCAGCAGTTATCTGAAAGACTTGTGCTCATAATTAAAATAACAATTCTGGGGCATCATTTCTCAAATCTCTGTGGTTTTCCTGTTACTCCTCACAGAAATTCGTTATCAATCTGTCAGCTGGGTGTTACTAGCTGGGGTGGGTGGGCTTCACAGTCTGACTTTATTCATTCATGCTGACAGTCAGTGTGTTTAGGGACGCACCTCTTCCAGAACTTGAATGGTACCACCCATCTGACACATTCAGTAATGGATTTCTAGAAGGAATAACAGAGGAACAACACAGAGTTATAAGAGAAGATGCTGCAGAATTGTTATTTCACATGGAACACAAGGATCTACTACAACAGACATATCAGGAGATGTCACAGGTCCTCTTTAAGTGTGTGTCCATCTTTAGGACAGAAGCAACTGCAGGTAGAAGAACATCTGAGGCACACTGCTTTGATGTCTGGTGCTAGCGCCAACCCGGTAGTGCATGAAAAGGCAGCATATTACACAAGAAGAGTTAACATAGTTGTTAAGGTAGAAGAGCGATAATAAGCGTATTTAGTTTCCTAGAATTCATAGGACTGCAGCGTGTTTTGATTTCTCCTTAGCAGTGACACAATGCACTTTCTGCGGGGAAAAGTCTCAATATTATCCGCACTATTGTTTTCCAGGTCATCTATAGACACAAAGATAACATAAACCTGAGAGGCAAATACAGAGGAACCCTGTGTAACCGTATCTTTTAACAACTGCAGAAATGAGTGGCAACGTCAATTTCCTCATTGACTGAAGAATAAGGACGTAATGAAGTAAAATTATGTTAAAGTCTCTGAAAGCTGAAACTATAACTACATGAAGCAATGTACACGCTGGTTTTCTATTGCGGATTTCCTTTCCATTCTGCTTTTTATGTGGGTCACATAAAATAGAGATCAGTTATTTCTATGGGAAATGTGAAAGATGTTTATATTTCCAGGAAAATCGAGCATATGTTATGTTACTTTTTCTCTTTGCTCTGACATCCAGGTCAATAATTGTCCATATTCACAAGAGGAGATCGGTGACCTATGTCAGCCCGTCTCACCATTATTTCATAGTATAGATGGATGGTAAACTGGAAGAATTCTCCAGGATAGCAGCCTTGCCTGCAAAACCCTTTTATGATGTCTCAGTCAGATCACTCTACCCACGTCAGAATCCTAGAAAACCCAAGTCAGTGCAAGATCCTCTTAGGTTATATCTATACAGCATACAAAAACAGTCGGATTTCTGGCAGTTTTAGTATTTTGAAACTGCTGAAAATGCGATCATTTTGCATGCCCATAGACTTTAGTACAAAAAACGACCTGCAGTCTACACAGGTAATTTTTTTCAGATAGTTTTCTGGCGCCGGCGGTTTTAGGGACATGTTGCCAAAACTGCTGGTGTCTGGCGTCTTTCCGTCGGTTTCCCATACAGTCAATTGTACAGGATGACGGTAACAAGCTAAAACTAACTGTGGGTTTTGTGCAAAACATGACAATAACGCGGTTGTGCTTGGGACAAAAAGCTGTCGACTTTCCGGTGGTTTTTGTCCTATACTGTGTGGCCCTAGCCTATGCCTTCATGGACGGTCAAACAAGGGCCTCCACTGAGTCTACCACCTTATTCCTCACAATTTCTTCCCAGAATCGGTAAGTAATAATGCAATGCAGTGTTATAATGAGAACTCAGAGGGCCCCACAGCAAAATGATCTGGCCCCCCTACCTAAAGGCCACTGAAAAAGCAGCATATGTAGTAATAATTAAAAGTATAAATAACAGTTCCATGCATCAGAGACACATTAATGCTAGAAAGCATCAACTTGCTATTTTCTATAGAAAAGGTACAATTTTCTTATACGAAAATGGGCTTCTAACTTTTAGGTCCCAGAGTAGCTTTTTAGGTTCCTATGGCTATAGTTATACCCATACTGCTGTCTCCCATTTTAAGGATTTCTCAAAGTACACAATTTCCTTTTGTCACTACTACCAGGGAATCTGTAGTCGCTGTTTTTATTTGCTGATTGTAGATTTCTCTATTTAGACACCTGTATATGATTGTGGGGAAAGCATTCTTCACTACACTGCTTTAACAGCAGAGAGATACTTTAGAGCAGCTTCATGCACATAGGAGCCTGTGAACGGGTTCAGTCTCATTGCCTTCTATAGGAGAGTTTTCTAGGCATGATCTGTGACCTGGGAAGAAGTCAGTGTGCAGGGAGGAGAGGGCAAATGTTGACATTTCCTATTGTGACTGTTATCTATACACATTGGTGTCACCTTTCAGTGTTATTCTGCTTGTGCTGATAATATGCAGACTGCTGAAAATCTTTCTCTACAGAACAGGAAGTGTCAGACTATTATCAGGCCTAGTGGCCAAAGTGAAAACTGCAGGACTTAAAGAGAACCTGTCACATAATTTATGCCCCACTTGCTAAGGGCAGCACAAGCTAGTGTCAGATATGTTGTTTCCAGTGCTGTGTCCCTTATTCTGTAAGATGCTGTCGTATTAGAGCATTTAATGCTCAAATCTTATTCATGAGCAGGTGTTAGCGCCGCCCACCAAAGGCTAGCCCCCCCCTCCCACCTGGCAGTTGTTCACATGGCTCTGCCTATTCAAAATAATAGGTTAATCAGTTGTGAGGTGGGCGTGGCTAGAAACAGGTGGGCGGGGCATGAAAAAAATGACTCTTTTCATGACTCTTTTCTGGCTGAAAACTGCAGATTTGAGTTTTAAATACTCTAAAACTCCTGCATCTTACAGGATAAGGGACAAAGCACTGGAAACAGCAGGTCTGACACTATTTATGCCCTCAGCAAGGGGGGCATAAACTAGGTGACAGGTTCTCTTTAAGAATTTTTAAAAAATATTGAAAGTGATATGGAAAAAAAAAGAAACAACCACAAATTCTTAAAAAAATGTGTTTAACATAAAAACATGAGTTAAGTAATTTTTTGATGACACATTCCCTTTAACAATTACAACAGACTTTGGGCTTCATTCCTGTCTAAAGGCATACACATAAGGGAAAATACAGCAAAACCTGCTGAATTTGAAGGGAACAGCTGTCTGTCTAATGTGTATTGAGTCTCCCATCTCTCCCAATTAGATGATGTAAGAGGATAGAAAGATTGGCATGCTGCATTTTAATGCTCAATCTTTTGGGTATCTGGTGATCCACTTTTTTTCCCAATGACAACATATGCATGCTCAGCTGAGCTGAGGGTGCATGGCATCCTAATATTCATTCTCGCAATCTATACAACGTTGTCAAGGCCACCTTAATACTATTGACCCACTGTATGTTGCAGTGGGAAAAGAATCTGGGAACTACCTTATTATAAATTGTGCATCCTGACACACAAGTCTCTATCAACTACAGATTTCGGGTTCCTTTAAATGACATTGTTTTCAATTTGCCATAGTAAAGATGCAACTGACTTGACATGACATCTAAATAATACCAATAGACACCTGACAGCAGCTCTGTCCTTTCCTCATCATAGTTGTGTAATTATTGGGAATACTACTTGTAAGAGGGTAAATGTAATGTTTCCCCATTTAAAATAAAAGACTATGTTTCACATGGTGGTGCCACCATGATAGCTGTTGCCAAGAATGATTTTCTTTCGGGGAGGAGGTACCATCTTCGATGTAGACTGAAGCGTCTTGTTCATTGTATCCTGAAGAACATGACTGGGAGCAGATGGTGAGCACTCCAAGGAAATCATTGTGCCTTTAGAGCGGAGGCTGATAAGTCTACCTTTGGGAAGGGACATCTTTTGCAGAATTCTGTGCGGGCCACCACTGAAGTGGCATAAAATAGAATGATGTCAGCCCTGGAAATCTGTTGGGAACTGTGAGAGGCATAAGCCTGAAGGAGAGTCCAGGAAGCTTTGGAGGTGGGCTGTAGCTGGGACTGAAAGAGGCTTTGTGTCAGCTAATGGATAAAATGTGGGTCCAATATATAACGGGAAGCTGGCTGCCCTAAAGACTGAAGTGTAGCCTGGATGCTACAGTCATGTGGTATAATGGACTGGGGATAGTTGCTGGAGAGGTCAATTAGGTTGAGTCTCTCAGGAATAAGGCCACAGATAAAGGCTATACTTACTGTTAGAATTGCTGGTTAAAACACCGATGCCCCGCAACATGCAGAGAAGCCAGAATGTTTTATGGGAGAGGAAACCCAAGTTGGTATATTTATGAGGAGGGTGATTGCTCAATACGGTTTGGCACATACTAAACTCCAATTATCTGAGATTTATCAGGAATAGGGTTAGGTGTGAGAGGAACCCTCATCCTGATTAACATGAAAAAGTCAGGTTGAAAAGTTATTCTAAAGGGTGAAGTGAGGGCAATGTTACTCGGAGGTCTGTTTGAAGTCAGCATTGCTCTGACTATAGTTATAACACCATGGTTTACCACACTATTCTAGTTAAAGGGGTTGTCCAGTTCTTAAAAAAAAAAAAAAAAAAAAAAAAAAAAGAATAGTAATATTATGTTAAAAAAAAAAAAAGCTCAAAAAAATGTATCTTTGTGTTTGTTTGCCAGATAATTCTGTTGTAAATCAAATGATTTAGAAACTTTCTGGAAGAAGTTTGGCATACCTGCTTAAAAGGGGCGCACGGTTCAAATGAAAATGAAATAATAAGCTACTGGTGCCAAACAAAATAACAAAAAAACATATTCACCTACCTCCTCACCTCTGTTCCAGCGCTGGGTCTCTCCTGTTTACCTTCACTTTTCTTGCGAACAGGACGTCACTGCTGAAGCCACTCACATCCCACTCCCTTACATCACTGCTTGCTAGAGAACAGCTCCAAATAGTGATGTTAGGAGGAGAACGGAAGGTAAATAAAAGACTGGGGAAGCATCCATGCAGGAATGGAGGTGAGGAGGAAGGTGGGTAAAGTTTTTTTTTTGTTAGAAAAACCGCTTTGCGCTCACCATGAGTTAATGTCTTGATATTTGTGGAGGTTTTAGCTGAGGATGCATAAATACCTGATACATGGAAGCTGCAGGTCAACAGCAAACAAAAATCCAAGTCCAAGAGAATCCAGCACTCTGCAGTAAAATCCAACAGCTTTATTTAGAATGCATTAAAAATATATAAAAGTCAGTCCATACAGAAACACGGTACAGTAAACAAGCTTACAAGTTTCAGACAAATGTGTCCTTGACAGTAAATCCTTTTATAACCTGATAAAAACCCTATAGGAACTTGTGAGACACCCATACCTACCAAACCTGTCACATGATGTCCATGTGGCCTGGAGCTTTATGTAAACCTGTCACTTGGTATTAAAAAAAATGGGGGACTGAGAAAATTTGGACTGGAGCTCAATATTAAAGTAAAGGGAAAAAAAAAGCATACCTAAACAGTTTTCATACATGTCACCCTAAGTGTAAGGCATTCTTTGTTGCCCATAGCAACCAGTCGGAGCTCCCATTTCATATAGTGCCCTGAAAAAAGGTGTTAGACCTAGAGAATTTTCATACATGAGGCCCTTAGTGTGTGCGTGTGTGTGTACATATATCTATCTATCTTTCCATATATATCTGCGAGACTTCACTCATGTTTGGCCGCCATCTTGGATGGTCCAGAGGTCATTAGCTCACAGGATCACCGTTTTTGGTAAAACAGAAATGGCACTCCGACACCGGGCTGTCATTTAATAATGGCTTCAGCCAGCTTTATTCCTCAGGCAAGGTCAGTACAGATACAATAAGACATAGAATCAGAAACCTAGGCCTGTCTGGCCACTCACTCAACATAGAGAACCCTCTCTGACTGTGGTCTTGGCCTACTGCCAGCGCCACAAATACGTTTACTAGCCACTGCTGGATCCGGCTTCCTGAGGTCAGCCTCCTTCTTGCCTCAAGCCTGGGGGTAAGAGCCTTCCTCTCCACAGCTCTTCTGCTGCTCCATACGGCAGGCAGCAACCACACCCCCTGGACACCTCTGGTGACAAGCTTTTAATAGACCTGGTAAGACCTGGCACTGGAATGTAGGAACAGCCTCCCCACCCAACACCATGACCGTTCCGGGAAAAGAAACCCATACTTGGCCTCATAGCAGCCATGCTAGCTACATGTGTCAGTAACCTATGGCGTTTAAACGCCAAATTCTTTGCGCATAATAATAGCCTAGAATGCACCTGATTTATGAACCCGCTCTACAGCCGGTCATAAATCAGGCGCATTTTAGCGCTTGTACGACATTTCTGGCTCAGGTAAACCACTTTGAAAGTGGTTTACCTGTTCCAGCAGTAATGCGCCTAGAAATGCCATAGCGAAGCTATAAATCTAAAGCTTCCTATGGTTCTAGTAGCCCCGCCTGCCGCACGCCCCCCGAAATCAGGTGCATTACAAAGTGCTGCGGGCGATCTGTAATGCGCCCTGGAGTGGCGTACGGGCCATTTAGAAATGTAGCAAACGGGACTGCGCCTGACATCGGCCTGAAAAGATGGCAGAATGGCGCAGCTCCGTTCATACATGCCGCCATATACACATATATATATATATATATATACACATTTATTTGTACATACAACCCAAAGCTCGAACACGCTAATGTTTGATTTATACCAACCTCGGGGCAACCAGTATTAAGACATTTGGATGGTCAATATACTTCCAAATCCAGCCATTTTTAACACCCAGCAACAGTATGGGGAGAAAAGTTTTCTAGTACCAAAATAAGGATGGTACGTATACTGCCGAATTCTGGGTTTTCAAAATATTGGACCTTTCTTAATTTTTACACGCACAACCCCTTTTAAGAGAATGGTGAAAAGAAGATGCTCCCGTGAGCATTTTCTGTTTGGTAAATGTGCCTGTTGACCAATAAAGGAGAAGGGCAAGGGTCACTGAAGAAAGGCAAAGGAATAAATAGAAGGTTGGAAAAAGGTAGGGGAGCACACGCATTTGATACATACGTTTTAGGGAGTGGGTATCAGGCAGAACACATCGGTGCCACTCCTTTCGCTAAGAAAGGAACTGAGGCTCAATTTGCCCAAGCTCACGAAAAATTTGGGCAGTGAAGATTGGGAAAAAGTTGCTTGGGTCTGTATCCGATTTCTGTGCGACATTCGGATGGTAGGGTCGAATTTGGCGTCAAAAACATGAAAGCATGGTCCATCCTGCCTTGTATCAAAAGGTTCAGGTGGTGGTGGTGGGTCTGGTGTGGGGAATTCTTCTGGGACTCTTTGGGCCCCCTTTGGGACCAATTGACATCGTTGAACACCTTGTGGAAATTTTGCCACGAGAATTGAGGCGTTCTAAAGGCAAAAGGGGGTCCAACCCCCTTACTAGCATGGGTTTCCTAATAAAGTGGCCGGTGAGTTTAATACATAAAACATCCCTACATAAAATAAAAATACATCTACATACACACACACACGCTAATGGTTTGATTTATAATTCTTACCTCGGGGAAACCTAGTATTAAGACATAGGATCTAATATACTTCCATAAATAGCAGCCGATATTTCCAATCACCCCTAGCAACAGTTGTGAGACTTTTTCTATACCAAAATAAGAAGGTACGTATACTGCCATTGTGGTTATCAACAATATTTGGCACCAGTATTTAATTTTTACTTGAACTGGACAACCCCTTTAATGCAGAATATGACTGAGATGGATGCTCATGTGAATATCATTTGCCTCCTGTTGACTAATAATGTGCCTGTGGACCAATATAGTAACAGAGAGCAAGCACAGACCAGCAAAGGAAGTAAACCAGAAGGTTGGGTATAATGCTATGGGCTGCACACTGAATTTGCTACATATGTGAGCATGTGTCCTGTCATCAGGTGATCTTCATGTGGCTATCCATCTCCTACATATTTAATGCTACAAAATACATCAGAGAGATTTAGATTTAGAGAATAAGAAAGGTTCTGTGCTTTGTTTCATTACACACAACCACCAGTAGTAATGCCATGTCAGCAAACACAAAACTTGATTACCAGTCTAGTCCAACGTAACATTGTCAATAAAAGACAGTACTAAATGGATTCAGATTGTCTCAACCTCTGGAAAGACCCAACGTCTGATACACCAGAGGAACATCATCTAAAGAATATAAATTCCATTGCATTTTTTTGGTCATTTCATTTTATTTCCTCTTTTTTTTAACATGGATTTGACATGTTTTCATCAATGGATTAACTCCACTCTATGGTGCCAATCTAGTTACTGGCTCCAATTGAATCTTTCTGCATTGAATGTGGGTTGAAAATGCATATACAGTATAAGTGACAAGCAGGGTCATACTGGCCCACCAGAATACCTGAGGATCCCCTGGTAGGTCCAAGAACTGGCACAATAAACAGAGCTGCCTAAACAGCATAATGTGCCCCTGGGCAAAGCAGTGCAATGGCCCCTGCCAAATCATATGACATCACATTGGGCCTCGCTTGTAACAATCTCTAAGCACGCCTAATCAGACCCAACTTACTCTAGCACGCCATGCCTAAACAACAGTGGCGGTGCTAAAGTCTATAAAGATGTATTTTTAGAAAATAATATTTGTATTGACTTAAGTTTACATAAATGGCTATAAGATTATTTTCTAGGTATTTTACCTCTACATAATGGTAATACAGTTAACAAATAATATCTATATACAGAGCAAATACTATCATCGTACTGTTACTACTGACCAAACCAATATACAAAGGCCAATATTATCAATAATGCCAATATGCAAAGACCAAACATTGCTGCCACATCTTGACCACATATCCCCATCACAAAGTAACTGAAATATTACAGCCATAAAGTGACCATATAGTAGTATATAGCAGTTGTATGCAGGAGATCTACAGATGTATAAGTCATTACAACACAGTTATATCCAGTATCACAGGTGACGTCTTCTGTGATGGGAGTCAGTCTCTTTCCCTTTCCTTCTCCATCTGATGCAGAACGCCATAGCCAAAACTTATCTTTGCAGAATTTTCCACACAAACCGCTTAGACTCCTCACCTTTCCAGTACCTTCCTACCTATTCCCCACCAATACAATCTCCCCATCTGCAAAGCCCAAATGCCAATAATCACTCCCTTAGTGCCCCATGTAGTAATGGTACCCAAATAAAATTGCACCCATTTGGTTGCAGGGCCCCCTTTTATGCTAATAGTTGTAGTATTTTTTGTTCCTCCATATACTACTTGGCCCTATTAGGTAGGCAGCCACCCCATTCAGTAGATAAGTTATCACTAGGTAGTTAAGCTCCCCATTGGGCAGGTAGGCAAGTCCCCAACTAGGTAGATAGGTAAGCCACCAGTGGGTAGGCAGGACAACTAATAGGTAAGCCCCAGGTAGTGTAGGTAGATAGGCTAGGGTGCTGGTTGGAAAGCGCGGCCCCAGGTGGTTAGGTAGGCAGGGCTCCAGGTGGGAAGGTAGGTAGGCTGGACCCCTCATAGGTAAGACCCTAGTAGTCAGTGTGACTTGGGGGTAAGCTGGACTGTCACAAGTTAATTACCTCTGTCTGGCAGTTGAAGAACTCCAGAGGTGCTAGCACACGACATTGCTAGTTATCCATCAGTGATGGAGTTAACAGGTAGACTAGTGCTCTGCATGCTGGGGGAGGAAGGGTATAGACCTTTCAAGAGAGTTTAGTGAGTGTTCAGCATGAGATGGAAGCTCCTGGGGTGTGAGATAGAAACAGTAACAGAAAAGACACTCATGTGAATGCAGCAGCCATTGCAAGAAGCACGTGTGACAGTGGATACAGCAGCCGCTTTTAGAGAAAAGGGAGCTGGATTCTCTAAAAGGGGAGAGACTTCAGCTGATCCGAGAGGGCAGACAAAGTCAGTGGAAACCAGGTGAATCGCAGGATTTTGCCGGTGAAAACCCTGGTACCTGTGTGAAGCAGGGTGTAATAAAAATGTCATGTGTGGTTTGGACACTGTTAATATGTCAGAATGTAAAAAATTAATATCATTTGTACAGTTTGGCACATACCACTTTGCCAGTGTGATGCAATGGGAAAAGGCAAACAATACATCCTATAATTACATATAACAAAGCTATTGTCTCCTGATCCAACAAACTGGTGCTTGTTTTATCCTGTAACCCTGTGATTTTAGATTTTATATAACGTAATATGTTTATTGGCTTCACTTATTTACCAGTCCAAAGGATAAAGTATTAACCCCTTACCGCCGGAGCCAGTTTTGGCCTCTCTGACAGAGCCCTATTTTTGAAATCTGTCAGTTCACTTTATGTAGAATAATTTTTTGACATTTTTAACCTATCCATGTGATTCAAGATTTTTTCTGGGACACATTGTGCTAAAGAAAAAAAAAATTTTGGGTCCAAAAAATGATTTTTTTTGTAAAAAATATCAAATTATGGTAAAAAAAATTGTAAAAAATTTTTACCAATTTCAAACTTCAAAATTTTGCAGTAAGACAATTTTTACCACCAAAATAGTTTATAACTAGCATCTACCATATTCGCTGTAGTTGGGCATCATTTTTTTAAAATGTCTTTTTTTTTTTTTTACGACATTGGGGGGCTTATAAATTTTAGTAAATTTTCAAATTTTCAAAAAAATTTTTCAATAACAAATTTTTTAGGGACCAAACCAGTTCTAACGTGATTTTGATTGCCCTGATGTTAATCCCCATAAATGCCTCATCTAAGAAATACCCCCTTTTAAAGTATTCAAAACAGCATTTAGAAAGTTTATTAACCCTTTGGTTTCACAGAAATTAAAGCAAAGGGAAGTGAAATTTCAAAATTTCATTTTTTTTTGCAGATTTTCAATTTTAGCTTTATTGCAAGAATACGGTAAATTGATCAGGGAAATGAAAATTTAAATTTTTTGATTCCCCAGATTTCTGCCGTTTTCGAGATACCCATATTGGCCCTATCTTTTTTTTGGCTCAACCACAACCCCCAGAATAGGGGGAGCACCTACTGACCTGGGCCTCATTTTCATTACTTTTTTTTAGGGGGTCATTTCATTTTGCGGACACCCAAGGTTCCAAAAAATAAAAAAACCCCCAAAAAGACCCCATATTGGAAACACACCCCTTAGGGAATATACCCAATGTAGTGATATATCTACCCCACAGGCTTTTCAAAAAATTTTTTTTAGCGTTGGGGCTCAAAAATAAAAAAAAAATTTTTTTTCCAATAATCTGCAATTTTACTGAAAAGTTTAATTTTTACAAGAATCTTGGAAAAAAGCCCAAAAAATTTTGTTACCAATTTTTCTTCCAAGTTCGGAATACCCTACATGTGGTTAAACGCTGTTTTGGGGGCATGGGAGGGGTACAAGGGAGGGGGTCTATTTGGGTTTTGGCGCACAGATATTGGTGGGGGCCATGTCGCATCCCAAAGCCCCCAAATATAAAACAGGGGAAACCTTCCAGAAGTTTCCCCATTTTGGATTTAACCCCTCAGGGATCTCATCTAAGGGGGTATTTTGCATTTTGGGGGCCCCAGGGGTTCCGTAGTTTTTTTTTAGCATTGGGGCCCTGGAAAAGGAGGGGGGAAACGTAGTTCCGCCTTTTTTTGGGGTTTATTTTTTCGTATTCGCATCGGATAATGAGGGATAACTTTACTATGGGGGCGGGACAAAATTCAAGAAACAATTTATATAGTTTTTTTTTTTTTATTTCTTTTACAAATAGAAGCGAGTTTTTTAAAAAGTTTCTTTTAAGTTGCGTATTCTGACAGCCATAGCTTTCCTTTAATTTTTTGCATAGGAGCTGCTTGTGGGCTTTTTTTTTACAAGGAGTTATGTTTTTTTTAACCATTTCGGGGGCATATGATGCTTTATCCTTTTTATTAAGGTTTTTGTGAAGCATTTTTTTACAAAAACAGCAACCTGGTAGTTTTTTTTTTTTTTTTTTTACAGCGTCATGTGCGGTATAAATGACATGCTAGTTTTGCTCACAGGTTTTATACATTATAGCGATACCCCATTTATATTTTTTTTTTTAAAGTTTTACCCCTTTTACACAATAAAAACACATTTATTTTTAAAGGGAAAAAACGTTTTTGCATCACCGCAGTCTGAAGACATAACTTTTTTTATTTTTTTTATGGGGCTTATAGGGAATTTTTTTTTGGGATGAGTTTTAAAGTTTTTATTGGGAAAATTTTTTGGGGGAAAAAACTTTTGATCGCTTTTAAATCTTTTTTTTGGGAAGGTAAAGGGGTGAAGAAAAATCTAATCCTAGCATGTTTTTTTATTTTTATTTTTTTAAAAGCTTCACCTGGGATATCCGTGACAAGTTGTTTTACCCGTGGGGGTTAGACGATTACGTGATACCCAATTTTTGTGTTTTTTATTTGAAAGCACAATTTTTTAAAAAAAGATTTGGCTAATTCCTTTTCTAAAGCCAACTTTTTAATTTTTCCGTATACAACTTGTAAAACTTTTTTTTTTCGGGATGAACTGACTTTTTATTTTCATCACTTTTTTTTGATAGATTTTGATTACTTTTTACTCCATTTTATGGCGCGGTGAACAAAAATCGCTTTCTGTACTGTTTTTTTTTGGTTTTTTTTTTTTCGGCGTTCACCGTACGGTTAATTAACATGACAGATTTATAGCTGGGTTGCACCACGGGCGATACCAAAATGGTACTTTATTTATTTTTGATTTTTTTTTGGGCGATTGGGTTTTTAAAGGGGAAAAGGCGAGTAAAAGGTTTTTTTTTTTTTTTTTTTGTGTTTGGTTTACTTTTTTTACACTTTTTTTTTTAAAATTTTTCATACTTTTACACTTTCCCCCCGGGGGAATTTTCAAACGATCGTCAGATCATTCATGCAAAAGAAATCACATACAGCTTTTAGCTGTATCCGGTCTCCGCAACTGCGTCACGCTGCCCCCAATGCTTGTGGGGGATCGTGACGTCACCAACAACCCGGGTCTGTCATTCAGCTCCGGGGGCTGTTGGTAGGGAACCGGGACCGGGGCTCAGGCCTTACTGCGCCCGGGTCGGCGGGGGAGCAGGAGCTCACTCCCGCCCCCCAGCCCGATGTCCACCACGTGTCGCGACATCGGGGGGGTTAAACCCCCGCGGGCCGGGCTCACTCCGGCCGTGGGGATGCGGCAGATGCCAGCGGGAATATACCGCTGGGTTTTATGCCGCGACTTGGCGCTCCCTTGTGAGCGCGCAAGATTGCCGTACTACCAACGCAAATTTCGGGAACCCCCCACCCGACTTGCCTATATACGGCAAAATTGTAGGGGGAAATAAAAAAAAATAGCGTAACATCACATATAGATTTTATAATGCACAAAAAATTCAGCAGAACCTGTGGTACTATAAACACTGTGTACACGACAGGTGCAGATAGACACCCATTCCTTACTAATGTTCTTATTTAGAATAAATGCTCTGTATTTTCCTCAATCCTCTCTATACTTGTAACGTGTATCTTTATTAGAGTCAGAGACTCCACCACTAATCTGTTTTATTGTAAAGGGGATCTAAAGCTACAGCACCATCAGCAACTTAGATAGAACATCCAATTGGTTGTACAAATTAATTTCTTCAACGCTAGGATGGCAGCCAGTTCTGCATTGAGAACTACACATGTGCAGAGAGGATTGAGAGAAATAAATTTAATTTAATCTAAAAAACAATTGGTGGAAAACATGTGTGTGGCTCAGCACACCAAAGCCCATGGATTCCCACTGTTATTATTATTATTATTATTATTATTTACTTTTGAGCGCCCTTGGTTCTAGAGAGCTGTACATTTGGGTTTCATACATAACATAGTTCAAACAAGTACAAAGGTGACAAATTAACAAATAACAAAAATGGTACAAAGGAAGGTTCCCTGCCGTGAGGGCTTACACTCTAAAAGGAAGGTGGGAAGAGACAGAAGGTAGGGCAGACATGTTTGTGGGCCGTGTATTTTTGGGGGGGTTATTGTTGTGTATAAGCAATCCTGAAGAGATGGGTTTTCAGGTTGCTTTTGAGGCTTTGGGGAGAGTGGGGAGAGTCTGAGGTTTTTGGGCAAATGAGTTCCAGAGTATGGGGGAAGCACGGAGAAGTCTTGGAGATGGTTTATGTGAGGGGGTTGATACGGGAGAGCAGAGAAGAAGTCCTGAGGAGCGGAGATTGCGTAAGGGGAAAATATCTGGAGATTAAGGCAGAGATGTATGGGGGGGAGAGGTCATGGAGAGCCTTGTAGGGCAAGGTTACTAACTTTAACTGATTCGCTGGGCAATGGAAGCCCGTGAAGGGGTTGGCAGAGGGGAGCGGCGAGGAGTATCGAGGAGAGAAGTGAATCAGAGACGGGCAGCAGAGTTAAGGATGGATTGGGAGGAAAGCGAGGGTGGTAAACTGGGAGTCCACAGAGAAGGATGTTGCAATAGTCTAGTCGTGAGAAAGACGAGGGCATGGGCCACATTTTTGTGATTTCGAAGTTAAGGAATTTAGTGGATTCAGGAGATATTTTTTCAGGTGTAGGGGGCAGGCAGAGGTGAGGGTTTGGATTGCGGTTTGAAGGAAAGATTGGAGCAAGGTTTTCCAAGGCAGGGGATTGTGGGCGGGTTTGGGGAGTGCAGCCATTGACTGAGATAGAGAGATGGGGTGGGGGGAGGGGAGGGGGATGGTGGAAAAGATGATGAGTTCAGTTTTTCCCAACGTTTAGCTTCGGGGAGACGGGGGAAAAAGGGGATATGGACGAAAAGAAGTCGGGATCCGGGAGAGTGAGAGGAAATACGGGGCCCGGAGATGTAGAGCTGGGTTTTTCCGCATCAAGGGTTTTTGAAAGCCATGCATGCAAATTTGCCCAACCATGATGTAGAAAGAAAAAGTAGTGGCCAGGACAGCCCCTGGGGGAAAACCAACAAGAGGGCAAGAGGAAGAGGGGGTGGGGTGAGAGGAGAGACGCTAATGTTCTATCGGTAGGTACGAGGATACCGGGAAATCCCCAAGTCCATGCTGCCGAGGAGGGAGGTTTTGTATGAGGAGTGAGTGGTCGACGTGCAAAAGGCGGGGACGGGTCTAGGGGGAGAAGACGAGTGTGGCGGGGGCTTTGGCATTGCTAGTCATGGGACTTTGGTTTTAGGGGGTTTCTGTGAGTGGTGGGGTCGGAACCCAGATTGCAGTGGGTCAAGGAAAAAAAAGAGGGGTTGGTGGATAGATAAAGAAAAAAATTAAGATAGCTGCTGTTGGGGAGTTTAGAGGCAAGGAAGCAGTGAGATGGGGCATAGTTTGGACTGAGGAGGGGTAAAGAGATGGTTTTTTAAGGGATGGGTGTGATGGCCGCATGTTTAAAGGAGGAAGGAAAGATCTAGGGGTTTAAATGATAGGTGAAAAAATGGAGAGGGATGAAACAGCAAAGGGTTCAGGGATGAGGTGAAGAAGGGGGTAAAGTTATAGGTAGTGGGGGTTGTTTTGGACAGTGAGTGGGGTTTGTCATGAGTGACATAGAGAAAAATTAGGGGAAAGTGATGAGAGGGGGAAGAGCGGGGGATGGGGGACACTGGGAATAGAGAGACGGGGGGACTGGGGCGTGAAGCTTTGTTGATGAGATTGATCTTATTTGGGAAAGTGGTGGGAATAATCTGCTGGAGAGATGGGGAGAGTGCTGGTGGACGGAGGAGAGGTTGAAGGTTTTTGAATAGTTGTCTGGGGTTGTGAAAGGGAGGATTGGGGTGGTGGGGTAATCCTGTTTGGTGAGCAGGCAGATTTGAATTTATGCAGTGATTGTTTGTAAAAGTGAAGTCAGCATTGGACGGGTTTTTTTCCGTGGCGTTCGGCAACTCTGGAAGCTCGCCTCAGCGTTTTGGAGTTTGTGTGCCGGGGTTGTCTGTTGATTTTTTGCATGTTCTTTGTGTTGGAGGGGCAAACAGTCAAGAGTGGAAGTGATTGTGTTGTAGAAAGGGGTGGCGCGTCGGGGTAGCAAATGAAAGAGGTAAGAGGGAAAAGAGTTTAAAGGGAAGGGGCGGGGTTTAAAGGTTTTTTTGTATTTTCTACGGGGGATAAAAATTTGGGGTGGGGGGGCAGGTGGGGTGGAATTTGGTGGAGAAGGTGACGTTGGGCAGAGATGGGTAAAGGAAGTTTGAGGTTTTAAAGGATCGGGTAAAGAAGGTCCAGTGTGTGTCCTCTTTAGATGGCCCAGAGGTCCACTGGGGGGGCCCAAAAGAAAGAGGAAGTACAGGAGTTTGTTAGTAGTGGAGCGGGGGGGTGTCGAGGGGGATGTTGAAATTTCCTGATAATAGTGGGGATGTCAGTGAAAAAAAAGTAAAGGGAGCCAGGAACGAAGTGGTCAAGGAAGGGTGGGGGCCCTGGGGGAATGACAACAGCCATTGGAGGTTGGGGGGGGGAGTAGAGGGAAGAGTGCCCCAAAGGAGGGGAGGGTGGGGGAAGGTAGTGGGGGAAGGGGGGACAAAAGACAGGTACTAAACAAAGAAGGTCGACACCAATGCCATGTTTGCTTCCAGGGCGGCAGTTGTGGGTAAACTGAAGCCCACCTTAAGAGAGTGCAGCAGGGGAAGTTGTGTCAGAAGGTGTCAGCCAGGTTTCGTCAGCCAAGGAAGGTTAGGTTGCGGGGGATAAAAGTCATGGATGAAGGGAAGCTTGTTGCACACAGAACGTCATTCCAGAGAGCTCCAGACATGGGGATGGGATAGCGGGGGGGGGGAGGGGTGAGGGGGAAAGGGCTTTTGGTTTAAGGGGGGATGGGGGTTTGAGCTTTTGGCCATAAGGGGCAGGTGAAAAAAAAAGGGGGGGTGTGCTGAGGTGGCCCGGTTTTTGGGGATAGTCCCCCGCAGCAAGGGGAAGCAGGGGGTGTGAGAAGGTGGTTTTGGATAGAGCAAAAGGGGGGGTTTTGGGAGGTTTTGTGAGAGAGGTTTTAAACGTGGAAGAGGGGGAGTAAGGTCAGGGGTGAGGGAAGGGTACAGGGAGATATGGGAAACTTGCCCAGTGTGGGGGTGTGAGGGTATAAAGGATTTTAGGGAAAAGGGAGGTTTTATGATAGTGGCATAGAAATGCCTTTTGAGGGTGGTAGGCTTAAAAGCAGACTAACTTAATGTTTACCTTAAGGTCATTCCTGGGGCATTTCTGGCTTCAATTGGTATAATTTTTTGAGTCACACTTAGGAATTGCACTTTTTGGATATTGCTTTGGTATTGCTCACTGTCCAGGTCAAAACGACCTGCATGTGCACTTACATAGTCAACTATCTTAAATCAGATTAGGTGTGAACAAGAAAAGGGGGGGTGGGGGGTGTTACTAGGAAAAGGGATTTGCAAATTGGGAAAACTGGCATAGAGGCCTCTTTTCACAGAAGGAGATGCAGACAAAGTTATAAAAGCACAAATTCTTTCCCTTACATCAAAACAGAGAGCAGGGGTTAAACAATACAAAATGGGGAAAGCTGTTGGTTGGTAAACAAAGATCAGGACAGCAAAAAGGGGAATTTTAACCTAGCGTTATGCCATTCCCCTTTAATTCTTGCTGATCATATTCTCAGTCATATCACTGGTAAAGATCTAGCTATGGGTTTGTTTATTCAGTGTTAAGCACTCACAATTTAAGTGGCTCGTTTTTTGTGAATGTGCATTAGGAAAGTTTCTTATATCATTATGAGAAGGTCGAGAAACACTCTGAAATGTGCACGCTCAAAATCTTCTATTCTTTCTGTAAAATGTTTGCTACCAACAAGGAGATCATTGACATATACCTTGAAATGTATAGGGCTGGAGCATTAGATCACTGACAAGTATTTTAAAAGGTAACAGAAAACTAATTGAATCCTAAATGCAGTCAAGCTGTTTTGTATTAACAGAAATGACTGTATTTCATAACAAAGCCAATGCTGAGACATACTTGGCAGGCTTACAAACTACATCATGTGCACCTCATGATACCGTGTCTACTTGGTGACTGCATCTGGCATATGTAACTAATCACTGCATTTACTTTTTTCTCTTGACTGGCGCAGCCTCAATGTTTAAACATTCTCACACTAGACAACAGAAAGAGTGCCGTAGCTGATAAATTACACCGTACAGTTGCCCTAGGTTCCTAAAGTATATATATATCATAAAATGTAAATCCACTCCAGAGCTATGATATAATAGTTTAATGTATCTCAGTGGGTTAACATTGCACATGGGGCTAACAATATTTCCCAGCAAGCAATCTATTTTTTTAACTTTAACATGCTGGTATAATTTTCTGCAAGAAATAGGAAGGCTCAAGTATGAAAACTATTCCGATGGACACATCTATAATATTGTTTTGTGTTTGCAAGAAATATGCCAAATGTGCACTTTGTATTTAGATATTGGGAGGAAAATAGTTACAGCCTTAAGGCCAAAAAAGATTGGGTTTATGAAAATTTCAACACGAATAAGCTTTAACCCCTTTTTCTTTGCTCATTGTTTCTGTGGGCCCTTTCTTTACTTTAAAACAGGTGTTTGGGCATGAGAACAGAACACGGCCTATAAAATACACACACTAACACCACTAGCAACACTTCAGAAGAAAAACTGTGCTGGAGTGGTGCTCGTGGTGTTAAGTTAGGTTCCATAGTGAAAGACAGAAAAAATAGCACAGCATGCAGCACTATTTTTTCCATTAAAACAATGGACACATTGGCAGAAAAAGCGATGGCCCCCATTTTGGGCACAGAGGCCCCGTCGGGGACCGGTGGTTCTACACTCACCGGCCCTTTTTTAGGGACACCTTCCAAAGCTCGTTAACACTTAATTTTTAATCACCCAAACACATGGCGGGAACTCTGTGCATTTAGGCATGTAGAATGGTCAAAAAAATCTCCGCAGTTTCAAACCGAGCATCAGATGGGGAAAAAGGTGTTTTAGTGCCTTTTTAATGGGATGGTTGTTGGGGGCCCGAAGGGCTGGGCTAGTATTTCAGAAAAGTGACTCCTGGGTTTTTCCCCACAAAAATCTCTAGGGTTTACAGAGAATGGTCCGAAAAAAAAAAAACATCGTGCGGCAGTCCTGTGGGCGGAAATGCCTTGTTGATGCCAGAGGTCAAAGGAGAATGGGCAGAATGGTTCGAGCTGATAGAAAGGCAACAGTGACTCAAATAGCCACCCGTTACAACCAAGGTAGGCAGAAGAGCATCTCTGAACGCACAGTACGGCGAACTTTGAGGCAGATGGGCTACAGCGCAGAAGACACCACCGGGTGCCACTCCTTTCAGCTAAGAACAGGAAACTGAGGCTCCAATTTGCCCAAGCTCATCGAAATTTTGGACAGTAGAGATTTGGAAAAACGTTGCCGGGTTTCTGATGAGTCTCGTTTCTGCTGGCGACTTCGGATGGTAGGGTCAGAATTTGGCGTCAACAACATGAAAGCATGGATCCATCTGCCTTGTATCAACGTTCAGGCTAGTGGGGGTGTCATGGTGTGGGGAATATTTTCTTGCACTCTTTGGGCCCCTTGGTCCCAAATTGAGAAATCGTTGCAACCCCTTTTGTGGAATCTATGCCACGAAAATTGAGGCAGTTTCTGAAGGGCAAAAGGGGGTCCAACCCGTTACTAGCATGGTGTACCTAATAAAGTGGCCTGTGAGTGTATAGTAAAACGGGTCAGAATCTACCTCTACAACGGTAGAAAATTTGACAAAGATGTGAACCTAGTCTTGTGTGTATTTATAAGCGGTGTTCTATTGGGATATCCTAACACAGTGCAGCATAAATAAAGCAAAGCTAGAGATAACAAAGCTAGAGTTGGCCATGCATATCCTTTTTCTTCCTTTATCTGCAAGTGAGATGGATTGAACAGATTGGGTGTTAAACTATTGTGAGAAGCCTGCGGAAGGATCCAAAATGTTTGACCCAAGTCATACAGTTTAAGGGCAATGCTACCAAATACTAATGAAATGTATGGAAACTTTTGACTTTGCAGGAAGTAATAAAAAATTATCTCTCATTATTCTGGCATTTGGCAAATATTAATAATTTTGGTTCCTAATAGACCTAAAATGGGTAAGGTTTATTCTGATGTCATGTCAGATAGTGAAAAACATGCATATGTGTCTTTTTATATAGTGTATGGAAACTTCTGGTTTCAACTGTAAGAACAGTGGTCGGGATTATGACTCACTCCATGCTCTGTTCCTTATCTTCTAGTAAGTAATGTGTGAACATTACTTACTGAAAAGCTTTAACCCTTAAGAGCTTTGTTGCCTTGTGCACTACAGCTTATAAACCTCCAGCACTCATGTCACTATCAGGATCCGCTTGGAACAGCAGAGCTGTAGAACCACCCACAGCCTAACCAGGAAGTGCGAGTCTGAAGCTGGCTCTGTGAAACAGCATGGTGAGACAACCCCTTTAGAGCTAGGCTTAGCTCTGAATTGCCACAAATTCTTGGTGTGGATCCTAAGCTGAACATCTGTGGTAATTTACAGTACAATATAAATAGATAGTGTATGCAAAACAGCACCTACACGTGGTGTAAAAATAAATTCATAGATGAGAACATGCACACTATGCTCATTTAGCAGATTTTCACAGTGGATTTCACACTTAACAATGACCAGAGTATAAAATCCACAAATAGCACATAAGGATTTGCTAAGAAAAAAATCCTCTCAATTATTCTATTGACGAGCACAATTCAACACATTATTAATAAACAGGCCCCAGTCCGAAACCGGTAATAAATGTAATTTAATTACCTTTACAAACTTTTACATCTGGTAAATAAATCATTATTATATTTTCACAGTGATCACAAATATTAAACTAACTCGTCATTAAAGTTGTAGAGCAAAAACTCTGGTGTAGACTAAATTAATTAAAGGGGAGCTCTGATTGGTTGCTATTGGCAACAAAGAAAGTCTTAGACCAAGACAGTTTTTATACATGTGGCCCTAGGACTCTATAATCACGTAGCTAATAAGCAATTGATTTAACAGGACAATGGCATATCAAAGACACCCCCCCCCATTCTCCAAATCCTAGGGCTTTGATTGGCCACACTATTATTTGCCATTGCCACCACTATCTTCCTTCCACATTTGAATAAGCCTTTGCCAGCATATCAATCATACTGTCTTCCACTACCATTAAAGGGGTTTTGCCACGATCTAATTTCATGCCTCCTGCATCCAGCTCTTCAGCTGTGTGTGCTCAGAAGGGGGCATGTGTGATTTGTTTGAATTGCCTATCATGTGACCCAGCAGGATGACATCACCGGGCCTTTCCTCTCTGTATTCAAAGAAAGGTCTGTTTATGTAAAGCATTGTGAGTAGCTGAGAGGTAAAGTCTTTGCCTCCAGGCACAAGGGTCCTAGGTTCAAATCCCTGCAGGAACCAAACCTGTGTTGTTGGGTTTTTTTCTCTTTCTCAATGCACATACCTCACTGAGGTTTCTTTTTTTATTTATTTGCACTGTTTGACTAATTACTAAGGAGTACAGAGGAAGGGAGTAGAGTGACAGCACCTGGGGTTTGAACACTCAGTAGCTGCTTGAGAGGATAGGTGATGTCTAAGCATGTCTGACCAGGACTGAGGAGCTCTCAGCCCTGGTCGTATCCCCTGGAGACGAGCTGTAAACAATGGATCACTAAAGGAGCAGCTAAAACAAAAATATTGCAGAATTTTTAATAATAGTGAATGGTGAAAATGTTTATTTCATTTGCAAGCTTCCCATGTCAAATTTTACTTTGTGGCAAAACCCCTTTAATGCCTCCTATCCCTGATAACATTGCTACAGAATATGGACTATTTTGTTGGGTGCTGGACTTTCCCCATATGCTTGTTATATTAGATTATGGCTCATATGCTACAAGGAAATGTGTACCTCACATTTCATGTACAGGAAGCCTTTATGTGTAAACTGGGTCTTCAGAACAACATGCCATCAATAAGTAAGGTGGCTATCTCCTAAAGGATTTCTGTTATTGGTACAGTTCTTTTGATGATTTGGATGTTGGGTGTGTGGGAGATGCTTACAATACATTCTGTTTAACTGAATATGGCCTCTAGGCCTCATAAAATAGAGTGTAATTCAAACTGTGTTGGAGTCCTTCTTTTATTACAGGTGGATCTTATCTACATAGAGATTATTATTCCCAAGGGCCCCAGACACCAGAAGCTTCAGGGTCACATCTGGGATCATCATCTGGGTAATAGATGGGAACAGAATGCTTGTTGTAATACTCCAGACGGGCAAGAAGCTTCTCCACCACTTCAGGATATTTGTGTGACAAATCCTGCTTCTCTTCTGGATCATTGACAATATCAAACAACCACAGGTTCTTTCTTGAAGACTCAAACAATGGGAAATCGTGAGCATCTGAAGAATTTGGTGGAGGAAACCAGCGATCACAACCTGCACAAAAAATTACAAGATGCTAATATATAATACTTTAAGTTCAAAGTCTGCTTTCATGGGCTCTATTATATAGGGATATACAAATAAGCTGTACATTCAGAATAGTAATATATGCACTAGATACACTAATACATCTGAATCAAGGCTGAGCTATTAGGAATGATGTCTTTGTTTAGGCTACTTTATTTTATTAGATCACACACAAAAAATACATACAATGAATAATTACATATGAAAAACATTACAGAGTAACATACAGAAAGAAAAAGTACATAGGGTCCTTCCATCATTATTCTGGGACATCAGTAGCTTTGTTCTTCAATGCCTGTCCCATTAGGATATTTTAATAGAATTAAAATAATTAGGTCCCTGTTATCTTGCTCACCAATTTAAAAACTACATACTAATTGAATATTAATTTACATATTAACTTAACTGTTGCTATTAAATTGAATCAATAGAGAGCATTATGTGAATAGTTTCCCATCCCCAATAGGTCATACAAAGGACTCATACGCATCGCAAGCTGCTTTAGGGCAAAAAGAGCACACATCACAAAAAAAAAAAAAAAAAACAGCCAGGCACTAAAACCGATGCAGATATTTAATTTATGGAACATTTTGAATTACTGCTAAACTTCCATATCTCACAAAAGAGTACACCCATTTTATATATTTATATTTAATATATGTATTATATAAATATATTATATGGTGTCATATTTTCAGTGTTGTCTCATGAAAAGATATAATACAATATTTACTAAAATGTGAGGGGTGTACTAACTTTTGTGAGATACTGTGTACAGTGAAAGAAATAATTATTTGATCCCTTCCTGATGGTTTGCCCACTGACAAAGACACAAACAGTCTATAATTTTAAGTGTAGGTTAATTATAACATTGAGAGATAGAATATCCAAAATAAAATCCAGAAAATCACATTGTATAATTTATATAAATTTATTTGCATTTTGCAGTGAGAAATAAGTATTTGATCTCTCTGGCAAACAAGACACAATACTTGGTCGCAAAACCCTTGTTGGCAAGCACAACAGTCAGACGTTTTTTGTAGTTGATGATGAGGTTTGAGCACATGTCAGGGGGAATTTTGGTCCACTCCTCTTTGCAGATCATCTCTAAATCATTACAATTTTGAGGTTGTCGCTTGGCAACTCGGAGCTTCAACTCCCTCTGGAGACTGGCTAGGCCACTCCATGACCTTAATGTGCTTCTTTGTGAGTCACTTCTTTGTTGCCTTGGCTGTATGTTTTATGTCATTATCTTGCTGGAAGACCCAGCCACGCACGACCCATTATTAATGTTCTGGCAGAGGGAAGGAGGTTGTCCCTCAGGATTTTACAGTACATGGCTCCATCCATTCTCCCATTGATGTAGTGAAGTAGTCCTGTGCCCTTAGCAGAAAAACACCCCCAAAACACTAATGTTTCCACCTCCATGCTTGACAGTGGGGACGGTGTTCTTTGGGTCATAGGCAGCATTTCTCTTCCTCCAAACACGGCGAGTAGAGTTAATGCCAAAGAGCTCAATTTTTGTCTCATCTGATAGCAACATCTTCTCCTAATCACTCACAGAATCATCCAGGTGTTCATTGGCAAACTTCAGATGAACCTACACATGTGCCTTCTTGAGCAGGAGGACCTTGTGGGCACTGCAGGATTTTAAACCATTACAGCATAATGTGTTACCAATGGTTTTCTTGGTGACTGTGGTCCCAGCTGCCTTGAGATCATTAACAAGTTCCCCCCGTGTAGGTTTAGGCTGATCTCTCACCATCCCCATGATTAAGGAGACCCCACAAGGTGAGATTATGCTTGGTGTGCCAGATCTATGTCAATTGACAGTCATTTTGTATTTCTTCCATTTTCTTACTTTTGTACCAACAGGTTTCTCCTTCTCACCCAACATCTTACTTATGGTTTTGTAGCCCATTCCAGCTTTGTGCAGGTCTATGATCTTGTCCCTGACATCCTTAGAAAGCTCTTTGGTCTTACCCATGTTGTAGAGGTTAGAGTCTGACAACAGTCTGTGGACAGGATTCTTTTATAGAGGTGACTATTTAAGACAGCTGTCTTTAATGCAGGTAATGAGTTGATTAGAAACATCTAACTGGTTTGTAGAAGCCAGAACTCTCAATGGTTGGTGGGGGATCAAATACTTATTTCTCACTGCAAAATGAAAATAAATTTATATAATTTATACAATGTGATTTCTGGATTTTATTTTTCATATTTTCTCAATGCTAAAATTAACCTACCCTTAAAATTATAGACGGATCATGTTTTTCTCAGGGGGAAAACTTACACAATCAATGGATCAAATAATTATTTCCTTCACTGTATAAAGTTGAGGTTTGAAGCACACATTTTGATTAAATTATGTGTTCCCATTTACCATGGTCAAAGTAACTTCATCAGATGGGAACTATCTAGACTCAACTCTCCTAGGGCCAATGCTGCAAATGCATTTTTTGTGTTGTGCAGCTTCTTCCATCGCACACTCCTCCTATTTTGTTTAGGTCCTTTTAATCAGTATAGCTGAATCCTGTTATAGGTAGAGTACTGGCAGCTTTAGCTCCAGGAGGAACAAGTCCCCATATAATGAGGTTACATTGATGTGTTATATGGACCCACACAATTTGATCAAAATGTGCACTGAAATCCTCAATTCTATACACTTCGTATAGCAGTAATGGAGTTCAAAATATTCCATAAATGAAATGTTTGCATAGGTTTTAGCACCTGCTAAGTGCTGCTGTGTTTTTGTTGTGTTTGGCTGGCTTCACAGCTTTTTTATGCATACTTTGCATTAGTATTTATAAGCCTAAGTCAGGAATGGGTCCAAAACACAGAAGTACCGCAGGCATTACTAATATACTTTTCGCTCTGTAGATTTCATTTCTGTTTTTGGCTTGCAAACACCAATGCAAAATATGTATCAAAAAACACCTATGTAAACCCAGGCTTAGAGCATTTGCTTCATGCAAACTGCTGTCTTATGGGTCTATACAACCCATGAATTACTTGTAATATGGCACCATAGAAGTCAATATGGTGAAATAGGACCATATAGAGATACCAATGCTTCTTGGAAGATTGAGCCTGGGGCTCAGAAGCTTGTTCTTGTATACAGACAAAGCATGTACATGAAGCCTTGAAGTAGTGGGTTTAGAAAGCTCAGATACTGCTTATTATGTGGCCCTTGTCAACGAAAAGTACTATATGCAGAAGCAACATTGTTTGCACTATTTGAATTGTTCTTCTACATGGATAAATTATCTTCTGCAGGATGAACTCCTTAAAGGGAACCTGTCACATAGGTTGTGCCCCTCTTGCTGAGGGCAGCACAGGCTAGTGACAGACCTGCTGTTTTCAGCGCTGTGTCCCTTATTCTGTAAGATGCTGGAGTTTTAGAGCATTTACTCCTCAAATCTTATTCATGAGCAGGTGTTAGCCCCGTCCACCAAATGCTAGCCCCGCCCACTGACAGTTATTCACATGTTTCTACCTATTCAAATTAATAGGTTTATCAGTTGAGGTGGGCGGGGCTAGCCTCAGATGGGCAGGGTTTGAAAAAAACTGACTCTTTGAATGACTCTTCGAATGACTCTTCTGGCTGAAAACTGCAGATTTGAGCATTAAATACACGAAAACTACAGCATCTTACAGAATAAGGGACACAGCGCTGGAAACAGCAGGTCTGATACTAGCTTGTTCTGCCCTCAGCAGGGGGGCAAAAACTATGTGACAGATTCTCTTTAAGGCTCTGTTCGCATTTTGCTCCCAGCGCATTCACCAAACTTTACTCATAGGTCCCCAATTCAGCACATGCATATACAGGACCAACGTATCTTTTTTTTATTGCTGAATGGAAAAACATAGTAGACCACGCGGTTCCTTGCAGAGGTATTCATCTGAAACAAAGTATATCGAGGACTATATATCTATAGCTATATATATATATATATATATATATATATATATACATACATATACATACACACACTATACAGTATATATATATGTGTGTATGTATATATATCTCTGACCTATGTATATATAGCATAGGTCAGAGATTTCTATTAAAAGGTAGGTGTCAGAAAATCCTCTCATGGAGTATCTCCAATAGAAGGCAATAATAAAGTGTAAACAAAGCCTGAAACTGCTAACTTGCTCCATTGTTACAGGAAAGAAATTCACCACTGATCAGTGTTCCTTCCATTTCACTGGTAGGTAGGTAGATAGATAGATAGATCAGCTCTCTAGTACAAGGTTCATGAAAACAGCATACTGAATCCCAGAGAATATGAGTTAGACGAGGCTCATGCTTGTATCAGAGGTGCCATTTTGAACCTCCATCATAAAGGTGGAGCCAGATCCGTTTTACAACGAACACCAACAGTGCTCAACAGACTCCACTGACTGCCGTCATACTTCCGTCATTCCCAACATAACTTGTGATGCAAGTGTGAGCCGAGCCTTATCTGGTTGGTTGGAAATTATGCTTTTAAAAAAAGTATCAGTAATATTTTTATTAATTCATGCATGTGCATACAAGAATCCCCAGAGAGGATTGTAGGGTAGACAAACCTTGGGTTTCCATGGAATTTGGCTATAGTGAAAATGGATTTGCATCACTGAAAAATTCTCTTGGTGATCTAAATATTTGGAATTTAATTGAAGAGGTCGTGTGGAAAATTCATTTTGCTGAGCAAATGTTGCAGATTTGATGTAACTGTGGAATACATTGCTTCAGCATCATGGAATGTAAATCTACATAAATAATGACCCGGAATCTGGGGCTGGAGGTATGGGACTGCTAAGTAACACGCTTTGTGCTATACGCTTCTTAAACCAGCTTTTCATGGCACATTTCACAGTGTTTACATCATGGCACAAGAAAGGGAAGTAAAATAAATACTATTGACTTCCTAAATAGTGGCCTTTATAAGTCATAGAAGTGCGGATGTTGAAGCTGAACAGTTCTACATACAGTAGTTGAAATTCCAGGCATCAGATATACATTTACAGTATTTGGGGAAACTGTATGTATGACTTAGTGACATTCTCACATCAATCAACCAGTTAAAATTCCTTTGGAGCTGCTGTTTATCCAGCATTACAACCAGTGATCTGAAATTAACAAAAATGAAGCAACTTTGCAAATAGTCTTTAACAAAAATATCTTAATGTTTTGTGACTACAGCTTTTATGCAGATTTAAAGTGTTTGATCCTCCTTGTGTCATGAACTCTTGCTAACATACAATACATTTGGTTAGTAAGCAGTGTTGGCTTTGGGTCCCTGGGCAACACTAGTGAAGCTAATTCTTGGGGCCAATCAATGGGGCTGATTCGTGGGGCTGATTCGTGGGGCTCACGCTACAGCTACTGTACATGACTGCACATGACTCTTGCACTCTGCTCCTCTTTCTCTGCCTTTCTCCCTGAAAAGCAGACCTAGGTCTGTCATGACCAGGTACCCACTATGCCCACTGGCCCATCAGGTGTTTCCCCTGCTCCCTTGTGGGTCAATCTGAGCATATTAGGAGGAAAGGAAAATAGAAAAAGATAGACAAGACTACCTATTTATATATGAATACATTAATAAACAATAAAATTTTTTTTTTAATTGTTTATTAATGTATTCATATATAAATAGGTAGTCTTGTCATTTCTACCTTGCTATGACTAAGGGCAAGATATGCCCGAAACGCGTTAGACTGTGATTGAGGTGTTGTACCATACTTCCCTGTATTTATGCCTCCCTTGGATTTTTACTTTGGTACACAATAAATATTGATTTTATATTATTTTTGGACCACTTGATGTGCGCTGTCCTACCTACGTTTGTGTGGACTATATTTCTAGGAAGTAAGGAACATTGCTGAAAAATCAGACTAAACAGGATTTGTTTGTTAAAGGGGGAGTCCTGTTTAGGGAAATCTTCTTCACTGGCTGCTCGTGGCTAGTTGCGATCCGGCCAGTGAAAAGGATTTCCCAAAACAAGACTACCCCTTTAATTCAAACAAGGAGTCACACAGGACAGCATAAAAGCTAAAGACACAACTAGAATACTTTTATATTTATATATGTTTTTTCCAAAGTTACTTACATTTCTCAGGTTATATTAGCTCATTAAAACTAGTGCTATCCTGAGGCACTTTACACCTCGTGTCTCAGTAATATGCAAAAATTCCTAACAGACTCTTAACACTTTGTAAAAGTGAACACTTACAGATGTCCACGTTTATGGCAGAGTTATCCTGAATGAATACTGTCCAAGATGAGTAAAAACATTTTTAAGCTGGTCATAGTTATTCTATTAGGGCGCATCCTCAACGCAAAGGACAAATACCGGCCGGTTTATCCAACTGGTATTTGTCCTGTTTTAGTGCCGTCCCCACGGCCGCGGGGGGGACGGCTTTTCTCAGCGATTAGCGGAGAAAAGCCCTCCCCCTTCCCATTGATACGTTCAAATTCCGTCCGAAAACCAGATGGAAGAATGTGCATGTTCAATGTCTTTCGAGCGGCCGGCGTTGAGGACTGTTACATGGGTTTTCCATAGCAGCCCGGTGTGTTCGTTTGCAGCCGGTTTTTCAGACGGTCTTTAAAACCGCAAACCGTCTGAAAAAACGTCCGCAAACCAGTGCCGTGGGGACATGGCCTTAAGGTCAAGTAAACTTGTTGATTTAAGCAGGACCGGCATCTAATCTGTTTTAGGGCCTCCCAAATCTCCCCATATAGCAGATGTTGGGGGAGAGAAGGATCAGTCAGTTCTATTCCAACCTGACCCTTTTGTTCCTAATCAATAATTTGGTTACAATTGTATTAGAAGATTAAAGGGGTATTAACATTATATTGATTAGTATTAAACATGTAGGCAGAGAGAAAAAAAAATACTAAATACATTGCTGTTCTGATTTTGCTTTATTTCAAGGTTAGAGCAGATCTAATCTCTAGCTTGTTTATAGAAGATTTTCTTAGCTGCCGACCTCCTCTCTCTGCTCTAGGAGTGCCCGGGGTGGTGAGGTCATTCCCTGCTGTGTCTTATCAGCAGCACAGTAGCTTGTTTATCTTTTTTACTGAGAAACTATAACCCATAAGAGCTCTGAAGCCTTGTACCCTGCTGTTAAAGCGGGCTCATCTAGGTATAGCAGAGCTGAAATATCAGTCACTGCTGTAGAACCACTACAGCCTGAACAGGAAGTATAAGTCTGAAGCTGGCTGTGAAGAACAGGCTTTGTAAGACGGCCAGATGGGAAAACCGCTTTAAAGTTGGCCATGTTCGATAAATATTGGTCAGGCCTGCTGATTTTCATGGGTCCAGCTAATAATCTAAAGTGTCTATTTTAACTCCCTGTTCCTTTTGTTCTCGAGGAGATATACCACGGCAGGAGTTTGGCAGCAGCTTTCTCTCCAGTCGCAGCACATGCACACTTGGCTGAGCAGAGCACACAAGTTTGTAAATGAGGGAGAGAATAGAGATAGCAGCAAACCAAATGAGTGCTCGTCCAAGGGCTATCTGAAGAGTATGGCCTGCCTTAGCCACTGGAGCGGGATCATTGTACATCAAATTATTATTCCCTGTATCTTGAGGTCTTTGATACAATGAATTTGCCCAGGTCCTAGGCACAAGGGTTGAAACAGATAAAGAGGTACCTGGATTTCCAGTCAGTAGTTTCCATTTCCCGTTTCGAATTGCAGCATGAACTGATACATTAAACAATGAATTTTCCCATTCAGGACTAATGCTGTTAGACAAGGGTTTTGTCGTCTCATTATCTGTGGAGCCTGTGAAAAAAAATAGTGTTATATAACCATATACAATTTCATCCTGTAACTCGAACACTTTGCAGCAACATGAATCTGTAACTCTACTATATACCGATCAGCCACAACATTAAAAGCAGTGACAGGGGAAGTAAATAAGATCGAATATCTTGTGACAATTGCAACTGTCAGTGGGTTAATTATATTAGGAAGCTCATGACTAGTGCATTATAATCTGGAATAATGAGCAGGTTTAAGAATGTGAGTAAGAAACTGTAATGGCTACAGACTGGTCAGAGTGCCCATGTGGATATCTGTCCACTGCTGGTAATACATCACAGGTCACCTGTGGCAGGTCATGGCGGCATTCAGCGATGGTATAATGCTTACTGTGCTGCTGAGTCTCCCATGTAAAAGACTAGGGCTTAGGCTGTAGGCCTCTGGCCTGGTCTACGAGAGGCCAGGAGCAACATCTCAGCATAGGCGGCGTGATGACACTAGTGTGTTCGTACATTTATACACTAGTTTGTGTGTATACATATACAGGCAGTCCCCAACTTACATCGTTCCGACTTACATATGTTCCCTAGTTATAAATGGAGACTTATGGGGTGTGGCTGACATTCAACACTGAGTCACGCCCCATGATAACCAAGTGCCAGCATGCCACAGCTGCACATGAGATACAGAACGTTAGGTGAAATCTTCTAAAAAAGGGCACAGACAGCAAAACAAATGTAAAAACTGTTCCCTGTACTATCCAAAACTAAAAAAATGTTTACATTTAATAAATATACCTGTTCCGACTTACATACAATATCAACTTAAGAACAAACCTACAGTCCCTATCCCGTTTGTAACCCGGGGACTGCCTGGTACATGTTTTAAATTAAAAAAAAAAAAAAACAGCCAGCCAGAGGGATATATATATCTACCTATCAACCTACAGGGGGCATGTATACCTAGCTATGGGGGGATATATACCTACCATCTATAGAGTGCATATATAGCTATCATCTACAAGGGGCATATATACCTACCTATTTACCTACAGGAGCCATCTTTTTCTTACATAGCAGGCTATATATACCTTCTTATCTACCTACAGGGGGCATATAAATCTATCTACCTACCTACCTACATGGTCCATATAGATCTACCTATCTAATTAAATAGGGAATATACCTACCTATCTACTTGCAGGGGACATATAGATCTACCTATCTACCTACCTAACTACCTACAGAGGCCATATATACCTACCTATCTACCTACAGGGGGCATATATCTATCCACCTAAAGTGGGCATATATACCTACATATGCTGGACATATACCTACTTATCTACCTACAGATGGATATAACACTACCTATCTACCCACAGAGGGCATATATATCTACATAGCAGGAACCTATATACCCATCTACCTACCTAATGGATGGCCAATATACCTAGCCACCTACTAAGTAAGGGAACCTGTATATCTGTCTAATTGGGGTATACCTACATAAAATGAACCTGTCTTATTACCTATTTTGGGGTGTACCTACCCACTATATGGGGACACCAGATAAGACTAAAGCTGGGTGCACAAATGGGAACCCCATAGCCCTTTTAGGGTTCTCTTACTGTTAGAGGCACAAGGGGGGTCATCATTACGACTTGGGGCACTATAGATGGGGAGTTTGTACAGAGGTTGGAATTGGTAGGGAAGGTTTGGAAAAAGTGAGGAGTCTAAGATGTTTGTGTGGTAAATTCTTTGAGTTGTGGCTGGGAGAGTCGAATTGAGAAGGAAAGAACGACTCTCATCAGAGAAGAGAATGACTCAGAGAAGACATCACCTGTGAGTCCCTGGATGTCAGTTGTTCTGCTTCTGTGTTGGATCAGTGCTGTATTCACTGCTATGTGATGGTGACCCAAGCTGATGTCTGACCATTCTTTCTCTATATGCCGGTATTTTAGGTTACATCGGCGTTTGTATAGTGACAGTGTAAACTTGCCCCTGATTATAAAAAAAATTAGTGTACACCTGACCCTGTGATTATGGGTTTCACTTTTACTTTCTTACCTGTGTTTATAGCGTTGCGTATTTTAGAAAGTGGTGAGGTGCATGAGCAAGGAAAACTTGGAGGTGTATGTTGTTTGGGGGCTGGTTTAGTGCTAGATTAGTGCCAGGACTTCCTTTTAGTTGTAAACTTATCCTGCAAATATAAAACCCCCACAAAGCTCCATGGACAGAAAAATCTTCAACCCGATGGACAGTCACTGGTTGAAGACCTCCATCTTATAAAATGAACATATGTTATATACCTTTTAGCCCACTCATGACTATATGTTTTCTTAGTATTATTCTTAGGCTCTTCTATGTAAAACGATAATCTGTTACCCTTTGGTTATAGACCTTTAAGAGAAGCTGGGCATAGAAAATAAATTTTTAAGTTTTCGGTTTGGGAATTCTGAGGGTGAGCTGTCATTTAGAAAGGTAGGCAACAAAGAGTATCTCTTGCTTGAGACAACTACTGTGAGTACTCCACAAATTACAACTGGTTCTCAGAGGGACACCTCTAATAAAAAAGGGATTATCCAAATTCGACAACCCCTTTAGCAATGGCTTCAAATGCTATGGCTGCCAGTATGATGGTGCCACCAGCATCTGAAGGTGGTGCTCATGCCTGGTGGGCCCCAAGTTGATTCTTGGAGCCCACCAGTGTAGCTGATTCTTGAAGCCCATCAGTGCTGTTGATTCTTGAGGGTTATCCTAAAGCTACTGTATATTTCTGCACATGACTCTTGCTTTCTGCCTCTCTTTCTCGGTCTTAGTCCCTGAAACGTATCCCTAGGCTCCAGGGTGTTGCATCAGCTACCCTGTGAGCCAGTTTGAGCCTGAGCCCATGTGCAAAATAAGTTATATCACAATCAGATTCACCTTAAAAATGTTCTCAAAAGTTGCACACTCTAGAGAAATGATTTCGCAATTGCTTATACACATGGGCACCAATTCAAAGAACAAAATACTCTGGTGATTTTCTTTTATACACCAGTAATATTCATGGTCATTTTTTAGGTGGCACAAACATGACTAAACACTAGTATCAAACAAAGTAAGATTAATTGTAGAGCAAATATAGTTTTTACGTCCCAGCTCCATGGAGGCACATGACGATCACTCACCCTGTAGGTTTACGTTTTCAAAAAGTCAGATAATTAATAACCTCTATGCGACTCTAGAAGACCAAAGAATACACCTTGTCCGAGTGTGCTTCCAGGCACAAAGGGTTATTATTGTGTCATGGTTTCTTGGTTTTGCTATGAATTGTACTGTAGATATAGCCATGGATTTTACTCTATGTATTGGCAGATCATGAATGCTTCCTATTTCCCTTCACCATCTTCCCTCCATACACATATAGTTCTATATACAGGGACAGCTAGCAGTTTCTGTAGTATGCTTCTGCAACTCCTTTTCCAGCTCCATTCCTGTATTGATCTGTGGCTGGGCTCATCCCCGATGCCACCATCGTGGTCCACTACCTTCATGCGGCATGGTGTGGCTTCCTCTTCCTCTATGTGCATCCCTCCTACTGTCGGAGCTGTTCTCTAGGGTGTTTGCTGGCTCTCAGTGATTCAAAGGGCGCATCGCATGTCTTTCCCTCAGCCTATGGCTGGTCACCTTTGGTTATTTATAGGAGCTCCTCCAACACCACTGGGCCATATCTTTGGTGTATTATCCCAGTATTGGACTGATTATTTTGTGTATTGCTTACACGTTAAACAATGCAGTGTACACAACAGATCAATAACATGCCATAAGGAAATATACTACAGATAAGGAGCACAGATCATTCCAGAGGTCAGGATCTACAATGACAATTTAGAAAGCTCTAGAGAAATGGAAGGAAGTCATTAGTGACAGAAGGGATGACACCGGACAAGAGATTTCCTTTGGAAAGTAAGTCATGAAAAGGTAGATAACATTAAGACCTCTACAATAAAAATTACATTGTCTTTAATTTAATCAGGGAGAAATTGTGCTGGACACTGGTGGACAACAGCATTCCCATCCATATAAATATTGTGGCAGGAGTAATAGTCACTGGGGCTGTACTGTATGCTTTTGTTGGGTGTATAGCTCAGAGTAGCTGACACTGTTGAGAGCAGAGTGGCTTTCACATTTAGGAGGGGGTGTGTATTTTCTTTATTTGTGTAAGGTTAGATCTACATGGCATCGGCCAAAAAACGTTGGAAATTCGACCGTTTTTTTTCCCAATGCACGCCCATGGTTTTTGTCACTGTATTTGCTAAAGCCGTGGTTGGTTCTCATTTTTGTTCCATCAGCCCATACAATTGATTGTATGGGAAACCAACAACAAAACTCAAAACGCCGGCGTATTTAGCAACAAGTTCCTAAATAGGCCGGCGCCAGAAAATGAGCAGAAAAAAAGGACCTATGTAGACTATATAGACATTTTCTCTATTAAAGTCTATGGGCTGACTGAACGATCATATTTTCAGCGGTTTTAGAATCCTAAAAACACCAAAAATACGATCGTTTTTGTGTGCTGTGCAGACATAGTCTAAGTCAACTATCTTAAGTTACCAACCAGTCTAGGTGCAGTATGCTCCAATCATTCTATTAAATTATTACATGCAGTGTTGGAAACAGAAAATGATACAAAAAGTGTATCATAAAATTGTGGAATTTTCCATGGAAGGCGTCACTCACACTGCGTTTTGTGCATTTGTCACTCGTATACATTTGGTTTGTTAAAAACAGTATTCAAATACATAGTTTCACTTGTTCTTGGAGTACAATGGTGAAACATTTGTCAACTGTATACTTCTGACTGTTTCCTATCGCTTGCATTTGCATAATGTTTTTATGATGCACACAAAAGTATGGTCTGCCACCCATGTGTGTCCTGAAAAAAAAACACTTGTTTGCATACTTATATTTTTTACATTGAAGTCTATGAATAATGTATGCAAAAGTAAATGTATATGTCTACATATGTCTGCTACATACATTTTTTTTAAAACATAAATTTTTTTATTTAATTTTCAGGGATGTTAACAGGCAAAGTGTAAATACAGAGTAAGAAAGTCAGGCGGAACACGTCTGATTTAACGAAAACACAAATAAAAACATTAATCGTAAAAGTCATGGTCAAACATTGTCCACTTTCTCCTGTAAGTAAATCAGTGAAAGGTAATCACAATAAGAATACAAAGAGAGCACCCCATCAACTCAGATGTGCTACATACATTTTTTTAAAAATGTATTTACATCGTTGTTTTATTGACAAAGTATAAAAATGTATAAAAGGTATATGTTTTCTAGATACATAAACAGATGTATACAAACTGATGCCAATCCATCAAACATTTATGTTACATACCGGTGAGGTACACATAGCAATGCATACATTTGTGAAAGTTTACATGGTGTCTGTTACTACTATTAAACATATCCTATTGTTACCTTAAAAAAAAAACAAAAAAATCCCAAAAAATAGTGTGTAGATGGCCCCTAAAATTGGTAAATGCCTCCTTAAATATTCCATCAACTACTCCAGCTTCCCGGGGCCATAAAAAGTCCACAGCTGGATGTCTGACTAATAATGATAATTGAAAAGACATCAAATGATTTCTTATCAATAGTCACTTACATACAGTAGTGAGCCCTTCGGCACTAGGTTCTGGGTGTGACTGCATCCACTGCAGTTATGTCAAGGGATGGTTTATAGATAGGACACACTGTGTATAAGCTCCAGGGCCGCCATCATCTTGGGAACTTAGGGCACTTCAGTCCCCCAAATTCCATGCCCAAGCCAGTTCTTCTGACCTAGTTGCTAAAATTACAACTGGACTGATTTGTGAAACCACAAAACTCAACAAACCTTTACCAATGCCCAGGTATGTCAAATGAATAGGGCCCAAAGTTTTCTAGTTACAATCCTCGCAGTCACTATTTATATGATTAGGGACTGGTAATCTACGGGTGGTGGTGTGTAACTCTCAAGTAATATGTTTTTTTTTCTAACTATCCATTGCTACATCTCGAGTCCTAATTACTTTCAGGGATATATTATTTCCTAGGCTGCCTTGTTTGCACCTATCTTGATTTATATAGGACATTTATTTACTTGAGTCATATATTATTATTATTATCATTAATAAATTTTGCATTTTAATGGAATCTGGTGGTAGTTTTGGTATAATACTTGATTTAAAGGGGTTCTGCCACGAAGTAAAATTGATGTGGGAAGTTTGTAAATGAAATAATAAACATTTTCACTATTCATCATCATTAAAAATTCTGGACCGTTTTTATTTTAGCTGCTCCTTTAGTGATCCATTGTTTACAGCTCATTTCCAGAGGATACGACCAGGGCTGAGAGCTTCTCACTCCTGGTCACACATGCTCAGACATCACTTCTCCTCTCAGGCAGCTACTGAGTGTTCAAACCCCAGGTGCTGTCACTCTACTCATGTCCTTTGGACTAGTTAGTAATAGGTCAAACAGTGCAAATAAAAAAATGAACCCTCAATCAGGTCTGTGCATTGATAGAGAGGAAAAAAATCCACAGGTTAAGTTCCTGCAGGGATTTGAACCAAGATTCCTTGTACTTTAAAGCAAAAGTGTTACCTCTGAGCTACATTGTAGCTACTTACAATTCTATGCATAGACAGACCTTTCTTTCACTAGAGAGAGGAAAGGCCCGGTGATGTCATCCTGCTGGGTCACATGATAAGCAATTCAAAGAAATCACACACGCCCCCTTCTGAGCACACAGAGCTGAAGAGCTGGGTACAGGAGGTATGAAATGAGATCGTGGCAAAACCCCTTTAATGACATATTGGTTTCTCAAATGTATTTACTTATGTGGTGTTGTAGTATCACTATTTATATGAGTAGTCCATGCAATACTCAACTCCAGATTAACCACCTGTCAGAAAAACAGGAGTCTCTTAATGGTTATTCAGCAGTCCAATGCAGACCAAATAAGGTACAAGTTCAAGTGGCCATGTATTTATGTGGATTACTTTATTAAGGTCTAGTAGAGTTTTTTGGCCACATGCATTAAAATGGTCTATGTCTAAAACTCACTTTGTTGCCCATAGCAACCAATCAGAGCGCCCCTCTAATTTTTCCAGAGCAGCATATGAAATGACAGGGGTGCTCTGATTGGTTGCTATGAACAACAAAGTGAGTTTTAGACCAAGAGAGTTTTTGTACATGTGGCCTCTTGTCTCAGCTTTCTCTCTGTAGAGTTCAGTGGAGCAGGCTGCATGCATATGTGATCACCTGTCCTATACAGTATATGGCTGTGATAGGGAGTAAGGTGGACACTAGGTCACAGAGCTTGTATGGGGCCCCCCACCTTCTGCCCAGAACCTTCACCAATCTTCATGCAGCCCTGGCTGCACGGCTACTTTGTTCTGATAAGCCTTATAAACTCAGGGTCTCTAAAACAATCACTGCTTTACATGATATAAACAGAATGTCTGAAGATCCTCATTCATTTTTATGGCACAAGTTGAAAGACTTTGGTTTCCTTCAATGAACATGATATTTGAAGACCACAAGAATCAGATATCTCAATCAGAAGTGTTTTGGGTGCATTGCTTGCCTCTGCTCTGTGGTTAAAATGCTTGACGCAGATTGCTGGGTTTTAGAAATCCACTGGGATGTGGGTATATATGTATACAAATCATGGCCTGAAGTAATTTCCAAAGAGTTGACGTACAATAGATTGAGAACCTCGTTTTCTAATATTAGTAACAAGCCTGAAATATGACCCACATGATGCCACAGAGCTGACCCATTTTTAACTAAAATGGAACCATTTGTTTTTTCGGGCTACATAAAACTTTGGATACCGTACATATTTGGTATTACTTTAGGCCTGTTGCCACTGGCCAAGACTGCAGGGGCTGCCTACATCTCTAACTAAAGTCAGGGAGTGACCTAAAAAATTGACATAACTTTTTTTTTTTTTTTAGATAAAATTATGTTGTCTATGCTGGATGACTATATCCTTATTGAACTATAAATGCTAAAAAAAAATATATATCATTTACAGTTTAATAAGGATATGGTCATCCCTCATAGACATAGTAAACATAGTGTGTATATATATATATATATATATATATATATATATATACATACACACACACATACATTCCATTGGGGCAGGGTGCTAACAGGAAATAAATGCAAAAAAATGACATAAAAACTTTTATAACCTAACTAAAAGGCAAAAACATTAAGGAATGGGAAAAAAAAGAGAGGGTTGGTGTTTCAACATCGGTGGACAAAAGTAGGACGCTCTTCTACCGGTCCTCCCTACTTTTTATATCCCCTTTAAACCCTCCTTTTTCAGTTTCTTCACCACCAGTTATCTATGGATCTTCCTCCACCCTATCCGAAAACCTCATCTGAATGTGAACCCTTTCCGTGGATTCCAAGCACTTTCAGTATGCTCTTCCATTATCATCACCATTAACAGTTTGATCTTTTTTGAGCAAAAAATTTCATATTTTAAAAATTATTGCGGTCAGTGGCTCAATCTAAACACCAAAATGTTTAGTAGAAGAATGAAAATGTTAAGTAGAAGCAAATCCTTCCCAAAAAACAATACTGAGCACAATACTGAACTAGACCAGGTCCCAAAACCAAATCAATATTTGGTGTGACCACCTTTTGGCTTATAGTTCTACCAAGTATAGTACATTTACACATAGGTTTTAATGTGTACAGTAGGGAGGTTATTCCAAACATCTTGGGGAACTAACCACAGATCTTTGGATGCAGCTGCTCAGATCCTTCTGTCTCTTTATGTAGTCCCAGACAGACTCCATGATGATGATATGGATCCACAGAGCCCTGATCTCATCACTTTCAGGACTCAAATAAGGATTTTATTTTGATCTTGTTCATTCACTTTGCATAAATAAATTATAAATACTTCTATTTGTGAAATTATTCTAAATTTGCAGAATTTTTTCCACACTTGCCTAAAATTTTTGTACAATACTGTAGCTGACAAATAGAAAGAAATGTTTAAACAAATTGACTTCCTTTTTGGGGTGTCTGCCTTTGACAGTCAGGCACTTGACTTATGCATATATAATTTTTTACACTGCAAACGCGCCAATTTTCTATAATAACAATCCTTAATGACCCTCATAAAAATGTTTATTTATGTGTTTAAAAAAAAAAAAAAAAAAACACATATCCCAAGGGGCATCTATTTTACCAGCCTGGCTGAAATACAGGTTGCTGCCCAGCAGTGGTAGACCAGGCACATAAAACTCACACTCTCAGGTGGTCCCCAGCCAAGTTATAGGGGTTTAGGTAGAGATGGACCCCTGTTTTCTCCATCTGATGCTTGTTATAGCACAGTTATTAGGTACATTTTTGCCTGTTGACTGTCACTGACTTTTAATTGCATTGCCATTTCAGGAAAATTTGAGAACCTCTCTGCACTCATACAGTTATCTCCTCCTAACTATCTTCATCTCAACACTGGTTATGAATTATTGAACAAACGGGAGATATTTTTTCCTTTTCCGCCATCTAACTAAAGAGACATTTTGTGACCTTTTGAAACTTTATGGTTATAATGAATTTTATGTCGAGCCCTGTGACTGTCTGTAACTTTATTGAAATAAATAAAAAGTGAAGAATAGAACTGACCTTCATCTTTTAAGAGGTAATTGGATCCTGCATTTGAGCGATTGATGAGGCTTTGGCCATTATTCTGGGCTCAGTGAAATGATTCGGATTATAAATATATATGAAAACAGACTATTTTACCCTAAGTAATTATGCAGTAAAACTTTGTGCCTGTGATGATTTATGTTCTTGCAGAAATTAGCACTGGAGAAATTTTGCTGGAGGTACAAACATAGTATATAATTTCCCTTATAGATGCTGTCATCTGCTTTATAACAACATGTGTCTCTGTCATCGAGACAGGGTGGGTCCAGAATGCGGTCATTTATGGCTAAAGGTCTCATTTGGTGGTCAAGCTAAACTAGCAGTATGCAGCTGTAATTTCTCTCTTTGAAGTTCCAGACTATAAAGAAAGTTACGCAGACTGCTGTTAGCCTGACACATTTTATGAACCTGTAGATAAAATTCATGGAGGGGGTTTAGTTTATAAAAAAGGGATTTCTTTTTGAAGTTGTTTGTTTTAAATATTTTAAAAAAAATTTTGGGGGTTAAGTGGGAAAACTTTTTTTTTTTGGTCCCATTGTTTGCTCTTTAAAAGTAAAAGGGGGCTGGGGAAAAAACATGTTGAGCTTAATATATGGGGAAATGGCACAAATGGTAACATACAAGAGTTCAGGACAGGTGTACGTGTGACCCAGAGACTAGCTTAACGGCTGCTAGAGAAGCCGGAGATGACCATTGGTGGGGTGGTTTCCCACTGGAAAACCCGCAAGCGGGGGGATAATAAGCCATATCAGGGGGAGGAGCCAAAAGGGCATCCCCCCAAATGAAAGGGTTTTTTGGGCCCGGTTTTTTTTTCAGCCGGTTTGGGGGGTTTTTCAGACCGCCGGGGGGGGGAAAAAGGGGGGCCCAAATTTTTAAAGCCCCAATTGTCCCTCTATGGAAAACCCCTGCAGCGCCCCCCACTGCAGGGTTTTCCCCGGTTCTCCCGGGTTTTCCCCGCCAGCGGCCCGGGCGGCAAAAACATTGAGAAACCCTTTTTCTTCCGCCCCGGTTTTTTGGGGAGGGAAATTTTTGTGCTTTCAAAGGGAGGGGGGAGGGCTATTCTCCCTAATCGCAGGGGGAAAACCCGGGCCCCCCCCCCCCCCCCGGGGGGGGGGAGGGCCGAAAACAGGGACGAAATTACCTTTTGCCTAGGGCCCGTGGGAATGCCCCCTAAAGGGGGCCCCTGGTTTTCCCCAGAGCCTCCCGAAAGTCTTTTTTGGGTTGTTGTGTCAAGGGGCCCCAAACGGTCGCTCCCCTGACGTGGTTTGGGTTTGGGGGGCCGGTGGGCGGCCGGGGGGTTTTTAGCGGGGGTAAAAGAATCATAAGACAGGGTCGTGGACAGGCAGGAAGGTCAGGTCAGGCAAAAAACGTGGCCCAGAGGGGCGGAGAAGAGGTCAAGATACACGGTAAGGTAAGGATTACTGAAAACACGTTTTCAGTAAGGCTCAGGCACTGTAGATCGAGCAAAGGAAGTGATCAAGAGATATAGGATCAGCGTTCGACAAATAGCCAATTACCGTCACACTGGCCCTTTAAATTTCACAGAGCATGTGCATGCCCCCTAGAAAGCGGGAATGTGCATTTCAGCAGGCAGAGGGAAGCAGGGGTGTGGAGAGGTGAGTACGGGGGAGGGGGGGGGCGTAGTTTGACACCCCTGCACATGGGTTTTCCCCGAAAACCCCAACATGGGGGTTCCAGGGGCCGCTGAAAAAACTAGTTTAAAATAAAAACATACCCTTTTCAGTTTTTTTTTGTTTTTTTGGGAAAAACCTATTTGCGCTTTGTAAAAAGGGTGTATGCGCTCTCATCGGTAATATATGATAAACTGTCTATTGTTGGTACCTCTCCCCAATACCAGCTTTTACCTTGGTGCTCTGCCAATGGGTTTTTTAAAATTTAAATTGTTTTTTTGAAAGCTTTTTCAAAAGAAAAAAAATTCCCTAAATTGGGTTTAGAGGTTTTTTAAAATTTTTTTTTTAAATTTACCATTTAACGTAGCTTTTCCCCACCCATTTTTTGGGCCCTTTTGGGGCCCTGTTATTTTTGATGTCACTTTTTTTCTGATGTCACCCCCTAAAATTTAAAAGGGAGGGAAAAAGAAATTACTAATGGGTTTGCGGGGGAACCAAAAAAAGGAAATTTTTTTTTTTGAGGCCACAACACCAGGGAAAGGGTAAGTTAAATTTCAGACCAGAAAAAAAAAATTTTAAGGTTATTTTTTGGGTTTAATGTCAGGTTTTGGGCTTGGTTTAGGGTTAGAGCCCAAAGTGAAAAATTTTGGGGGTTTGGGCACATAAATTCTGTGTTTGGTTGTTTTTGGGGTTTACTTTGTAAAAACAAAACAAAAAATTTTTTTTACCATTGTTATCTGCCATTCAGCTCTGTAACACGAAACACTGGTAGTTATTAGAGATGGGCGAATTGATTCTAACGAAGTGGAATTTCTTTTTAAAAATTTAGGAAAAATTGGGGTTGGGGAAACGAATTTGAACGTTGGGGAACTTCGGTAAAAACGAAGTGTGTTTTTGATTTTTTTAATATGGTTCGAGCCTTGGGGTTAAATTGGGGCAAAAGCACTCGGGGAAAGGAAAAGGGGAGAAGGGCTTAGCCTGCATCCTTGTGCGAGATGAACCCAAATCAGGAAAACCGGCGGGATTTTGTGACTTTCACCCCCACTATATAAGTTGGGGGGGGACGCGGGAGCTCACATTTTCCTTTCCCCACTGTGTCATCGGGGAAGGTGCTGCCGCGGTTTTTTTAGCTCTTACTGAAAAAATTTTGGATTTTTTTCAGGATTTTTTGTGGGGGTTTAGCTTGTTCAGGGGACTGTTCTCTTAATTTTTCTTTTCTAATTTTTTGGGGCATTGGATCTGAAAAACCCAGTGTGGCCCAAATGCAGCTCCCAAATACATTCAAAACCAAGTGGGGATCTAAGCCAGTTCCTGTTGTTTTCTTTTTAAAGAACACGTTTTTAAATAAAAAATCCCATTTCTTTTTTGGGGTTGTCAATTCTTTTGGCGAAAATTTTCCCATTGGGGGTTTTAATTAAGCTTTGGGTTTTGCTGGTGTGCTAAACAAAAAAAAACCGTTTTTTTTAAAACGCCAAAATAATACTTTTTTCCCTTTTGGGCCTAATTCAAGAAAAGGGTTTAAATTTACAAATGAATCTTTTGGGTTGGTGGGTAAAAAACCACGCAATTGAAAACACGCTAAAAAGCTACTAGTTTGTGCGGCTCAATTTTTGGGCAATTTTTTTTAAAGGGGGTTAAATTTTAAGCGTTGTTTTGGGGTTTGTGCTGAAAAAAAAAAAACCCAAATTTTTTTTCACGCCAAAAATATAAAAATTTTTTCCCTGTGGGCCTTTAAATTCCCTTAATTAAAGGGGGAAGGTTTTTATTATGCCTTTTTTGTGTTTTTAACTTTTTGTAAAACACCAGTTTTTTAAAAAACCCGGACACATAAAGAAAATTTTTTCCCCGGGCCTTTTGTGGGGGCGCAAAATTTTATACCCAAGGGGTTTAAAAAAGTTTGTTACTGGGTTCATTTGGAGGTTCAAAAACAGGGTTATATTTATCATATTACAGAAAATCATCATCAAAAAAGTGTCTGTAAAATTTTAAAAACCAAACAGTATGCCCGGACAAAAAAGGGGTTTTGGCCCAGGTCTGCACCTGCGGGGGCATTGGCACAAAACCTTTTCCCTGGAACGGGCCCAGGTGCAGCCCCCAGAAAAGGGGACGTCGCAGCAGGGGGTCCTCAGTGGGGGGCCACAACTCCCGCTGTATTTTGGGGCCTTTGTTTGTTCAGCAACCCAAGGGTTCTTGATTGGTTGACTAGGTCTTTTTTCCTTTCCCCCCCGATAAACATCTGAAAACCCCCCAGCCAAGATTTGGGGGGAAAAACCTCAGACAAAACCCCCTTTAGTTGGGCCTTGGCCGGGAGGGGTCAGCGGCCCTCCCCTGCCCTAAAGCCCGCCTCTGCCCCTTTCCGGTTTCCCCTCAGCCAGAGTTCAATATGGGGTTCGGGCTTACGCCCCCTATAAGGGGGAAATTTTAACCCAATTTTGAGGAGGGCGGGTCAGCAGCTATTTGGCAGCAAAGAAAGGGCCCCCAAAATATCCCCCTGCTTTCTTCCCAAGTATAGTGTGGAGAGTGGCATGGGAGGTAAATGTTTGTGAGAGGTCAGCCTCGCATCCAAAAAACAGTGATGAGGACAGCAGGGGGACGTTTTGGAAACAAAAATTGATGTTTGTTGTACCCGGGGCCCGCATTGGGGAGCCCGGGTGGGGCAAGGGGTTATCTTCAGGAGAGAGGGAGTAGTTGGGGGGCGTCGGGCAGCAGGGGCAGCCAGCTATTTGGGCTTTTGTGGCCTTTGGGTCAGAGGTTTCAGCGTGTGGGGGTGGGGGAGCCAAGCGGCCCCCCGGGAAAAAAACCCGCTTCGCGGGCCCCCAAAAGGGAAATTTTGGCGGAAAAAGGGGGCTCAGCAAAGGGGCAGGGGCCCCGGCAGTAGTCACTTAGTGGGAGGGGTTGGCGGAAAAATCCGTACTCAGCGGGGGTGGCTTTTCCCTTTGAAAGGGCCCCAGGAGGACCCGAATATGGGTATTTGTAGAATCTGTGGGCGGGAAAGTGAAGCTTTGGGCCCGGGGGACCCTAAGGGTTGGGGCCCCACGGCCCTGGGGTCAACAAATGCACCCTTTTCACCACCCGGGGCCGGGGGTGGGAAAAAAGAAACGTGGGCCCTCAAAAGGGGTTGGGTGGTCCACCCCGGCCGCCCCCAAAAAAAGGGCGGGCAGAAAAGCAGCCCCCCAGTGGAATTTTTGCCATTGCAGAAAAGCCCAAGGGGCTCCCCCATTTCTGCAAAAAGGGGCTGTTTCTCTTTGACATCCCCCCCCCCCGGTCCGGGATGTTCCTGCCCCCTGGGATCATGGCGCCAGCGTCGTTCAGCGAGGCGATTCCCAAAGGGGAGACAACCAGTTTTGTTTTCCCAACCTCCAAAGGTTGCAGAAGCTGACCGTTGCCCCTGTCCAATTTGGTTGGTTTTGGGCAAGTCCCCCCCTTTCCCCCAAAGGGTGGACTTTTGCAACATTCAGAAAAACCCAAATTTGGTTGGCCGAGCCGAGGGGGGAGAGTTCCAAGCTGTAATTTCTTTTAAAAAAAAAGTTAGTACCAGAATTTCCTAAATATGTAAAAACAGAAGGTGGGGGTTCAGTCCTTGAGCTTATCGGTTTTTTCCCAAGGTGAAACGGAAAAGGGGCGGACGTCTGGGGGTTTTTTTAATTTACGGTCAGGGCCAGTACATGCCCTTAGGCCCCACTGGATGAATTTTGTTTCCCCTGCCCGGGACCCAACAACTTGGACAGGGGGATGGCGCTTTCTTCCCCCAGTTGTCCAAAAATGCTGCACCTGGCCAATGTTTCCCCCCAACCCCCTCCTAAAAAACCCTTCGCCCCCCACAAGTAACTGCTCCATCATACCAATTTTGGGGGGGCACCCGCGGGGGTGTAAACCCGTTCTACACCCCGGTTTTTTCCCCCGGCGAACTAAGTCACCAAGGGGGGAAACTGCTCCGGCCCCATGCAGCCCAAAAAATCGGAAAAGTTTTGGCTTTTTTCCGCGCCCCTAAATTTGGAACCATGGTGACAGACAATGGGAGGAAAAATGGTGTCCCCGCTGCACCGAGGAGGGATGGTCCATGCGCCCTGCATGGGAACGTGGTTTCAATCTGGTTGTGAAAAGGTTTCTTTTAAGTCTTCAAAAAGATTTAAGGGAAAATTCTGAAAAAAGGCCGGGAAACTGTGCAGCACTTTATCCCCCTTTTACAAAGCCCCGGAAACCCTCCTTTTTCGGGTTGGGAGGGCAGAAAGGCCTCCCCCAACACACTCTGGGTATGCAGTTTTTTCCCCCCGCTGGAATTCCAGCCTGCACCTTTTTTGGGGCCCCACTTTTTTGAACAGAGAAAAAGGGCCCTTAAGATTTTTTGTGGGTTCCAAGGGGCCCCGAAAAGGGAAATAAACCCCCCGGTAACTTTGATGTTAGCCAGGGGGAAACCTTTATGGTGACACCTGCCCTTTTTTGGGCCATTCGAGGGGGGCGGGCGTTATTTGTCGTCGCCGGACTACGGGATGTTAAAAAATCATTCCCCTGTTTTTATTTTCCCGGAAAAAGATGCTGAAAAAAAACTGTCTGGGCAGGGGGGGGGCTGGAGACGTGGCGGGCTCATTTCGTTGGCCCCATGAGTTGGTGGGGATGAAAGGGGGGAGGGAAGGGGGGAGGACATTGGGGGCAGAAAGGGGATTTTTCTGGTGAATTGAGTGGATTTTCTACCTAGGTGACAAGAGAGGAGGGAAACAGCTGGAGGAGGGGGATGGAGATGGGAAGACGAGGCCCGTGACCCCCCAAACAAAAGTTGGCCAGTTTTTTCAGTGGAAATTTGGGGACCAGGGAAACCCCTCGGGGGTCCCCTTGTTTCGATGGCCCGCAGCATGGGTTATTTGCCCCGGGGTATTAAAAGGCCGAAATTGTATTCCGGGGGAGGGGAGGGGCTTTGGCCCCCACCCCATTGGACCCTCGCTACCGGAGCAAAATGGGGGCCTTTTTTCCCCGCAATTGAAAAGGGAAGACAAACTCAAATTTTAAATGGGAAATCCCCCGTAATTTAGTTTGGGTGCTGCTATGTGTGGCATCGGGCCCTTTTCTTGGGCAGGGTTTTCTGACCCGGGGGGGGGGGGTTTCCCCAGCGCCCCACGTTTTCTAAATGCCGCGGCGCTGGGGGAAGGGGGGGGGGGGTAGGAGCAGTACAGCCCCCATCAGTAGTAAACCCCAAAGGGCTGGAGTCCTGATGAGCAGCTTCCCTTTACCCCCCTAGTGAGGAGGGCAGTGCCAAACGCAGCAAAGGGCTGGAGCGTCCCTAACCAACAGGTTGTGGCCTACTTTTGGGCAGCACTCTGCCACCTTCAGTTAGAAAATCCGTGGACTACTGGGCAGCCCAAACTGGATTTGTGGCCGAAAATTGCCGAGTTTGCAGTGGGAAAAAGCTTTTCCCGCCGGCCAGTTTTGTGTGGGGGCCCAATTTAGGGGGGGGGTGGTTGGTTGTTCCCCGGGGGGGGGGCCCTTTGTTTTCCCCAAGGAAAAACCCCGCCATGTCCACGGGGAAATGTTTGGAAACGGGTGGGCCTTTTTTCAAGATGAATCAGGCGTTGTCGGCCAGGATTTCCCACCCACCCCCAATTTGGCCCCTTAGGGCCTTCAGGCTGGGGTTTTAAAAACTACCTGGGGCCTCAGCCCCTATTCTGATGCCGCAACCCCCCTGATGGCCAAAACATCTGCTGGGCAGTTTCTCAATTGCCTTTCCCATCTTTACCCGGGGGGCTGGTATTGCCACCCACCTCAAACCAACTTTCCCAAAAAAAATTTTTGGGGCCAAATCTATGTCCTCTGTGATGCTGTTTGCTGTTGCCGTTTAATTTCCCCAAATGTGTCATTGTGCCCCCTTTTTTGACCCTCTTTTTGCCTGCTGTGGCTGCCCGCCATGTTCCCCCCACACTTTTGTCTTTTTGCCACTTTCCTAAACCTTTATCTTTCTGCCCCCGTGACCTCCCCCTTTTTCATTTAAATTTTGCCCCTTTTGGCTTCCCCCTGTTTTGCCACATCCAGAATGTTTTATTGTTTCCATTCTCTGACCTCATGTTTTGCTGTGACTCCTGCCGGCCCTAAAAACCCGTATCATTGTGCCAAATTTGTGGGCTTTTTTCCTTTTCCCGTTTTTTCACCTCCAAGAATTTTCATTGTGCAACTGTGATTTTAATTTCTGATTGTGACTCCCGCCCTTTCCCCTCCCCCACTGTTTAAACATTGTGCCACTCTGTGGCTTCCCCTGGGTTTTTCCAAATTTCCCGAAAGTTCATTGGCAACTGCCCTGAAACTCATGCTGCTTCTGTTTGTGACCTCCACAAATGTTGTTTATTGTGCCACTCTGTGGCCTAATACTGTTTTTTTCCCCCTCCAGAAAGTAATTTTTTCCACTGCTGATTTTCATTTCTGTGTTTTCGTGACCTCCAAAACCCGTGTGATTTTGCCAAAATTTTGTGGCCCTAAACTTTTTTTGGCCCCTCCAGGGAAATTCCCTTGTGCCACGCCTGAAACTATCTTTCTGCCCCGTGACCTCCCCCACTGTGTGATTGTTTCCCCTTTGTGGCCTTAAAACTGTTTTGCCGGGCCCCCAGGGAAAGTCTTTTGCCACTTTCCTGACCCTTTACTGCTTTCCGCCGTGACCTCCAAAAATGTTTTTGGGTTGTGCCACTCTGTGGCCTTAAAACTGTTTTGCCCCCTCAGAAATTTTCATTGTGCCCCTGCCCGGGGCCTCGCTGGTGCCCCCGTGGCCCCCCGTCTCTTTTATTGTGCAAATTGTGGTTTTTCCCCTGTTTTGCCACCTCCAGAATGTAAATTTTGCCATCTTGAACCCCATGCTTTCTGCTTTTGGGCTTTCCCCCGGTTTTCCCCCCTCACCCCTGTTTATTGTGCCAAATGCCCGACCTATGCTTTCTCCCCCCGTGACCTTCCCCTCTCAGTCATTGTGCCATTCTGTGGCTTCTCCTGTTTTTTCCCTCCAGAAAGTATTTGTGCCACCCGGGTGATCTCATGCTGCTGCTGTCGTGACCCCCACACTGTGTGATTGGCCACTCTGGGGCCAATAAAGTTTTTGCCACCTCCAGAATGTCATTGTGCCCCCTGCCCGATCTCTACTGTTTCCGCCGGGGCCCCCACACTGTGGGGATTTTGCCAAATCCCGTGGCCTAATTCTGTTTTTTCCGCCTCCGAATGGGATTTTTGCCACTTTCCTTATCTCATGCTGTGCGGGGTGAAACCCCCACCCCTGTTTCTTTTTGCCCCTCTGTGGCCTAATACTGTTTTTTCCGCCTCAGAATGTTTTTATTGTGCCACTGCCTTTTACCTCTACTTTTTGCCCGCCGTGACCTCCACACTGTGTGTTTTTGCCACTCTGTGGGGCCTTAAAACTGTTTTGCCCCCTCCCGGGAAAGTCATGTAATTTTCCCTGGACCCCAAAAGCTGCTGCCCCGGGTCCCCCCCGCCCCTCGTCATTGTGCCACTTGTGGTTACCCCCTGTTTTGCAACCCCCCAGAATGTCATTGTGCCAACTTTTCTTTACCCCCATGCTGCTGCCTGTGGACTTTCCCCGCCGGGGCCCTCCAAACTGTGGGCATTGTGCCCCCTGCCTGACCTCATGCTGCTGCAGCCGTGACCCTCCGCTCTCAGGTTTATTGTGCCTTTTTTTGTGGCCTTTTCCCCCGGTTTTTGCCACTTTCCCGAAGTAATTTGTGCCACTGTGATCTCTGCTGCGGCTGTCGTGACCTTTCCCCACTGTGGGATTGTGGGCCCCTCTGTGGCCCCAATACTTTTTGCCACTCCAGGGAAAGTTTTTGTCCCCACTGGCCCGATCTTACTGCGCCGCCGGGGAACCCCCACATGTGTGATTGTGCCACTCTTTTTGGGGCTAATTTCTGTTTTCCCCTCCCGAATGTCATTGTGCCACTGCCTGACCTATTTCTGCTGCCGCCCTGACCTCCACACTGTGTGATTGTGCCCTTTTGTGGCCTTTAATTTTGGGTTTTTCCGGGCCCCCGAATGTCATTGTGCCCCTGCCCGACCTCATGACTTTATCAGGCTACATTTTCCCCCTTGAGTTTTTTTTTGGGCAGTTTTGCCCCCTTAAATGCCCCGGGAATTTTTTAGTGAAGCGATTTAAAAAGCGGCGGCCCGTCATGGGTTTGGGGCATTTCTAAAACACAAAAATTGTAAAGAAGGGCCAAACCCCGTCCCCCTGTTTTAAGCATGGGACAAGTTTAAAAGCACCCTGCAGGCTCTGTGCAGCCCCGGGGAAAAAGCTGCTTTTTAAAAGCGATTCCCATTCCGAAGTAATTTGGAAACCCTTTTTTTTTTTTTGTCGGGGAAAAATTCGGGGGAAGGGGGAAACCCAATTTTTTTTAAACCCTTTTTTTAGAAATTCGCCCATCTCTAGTAGTTTTTTTTCAAAAGGACCCCTTTTAAAAAAAAACTATAAGAAGAAAGGAAGAAAGAATGTTTTTGTCCTCTAATCTAGAGGGCACTTCACAGTTTCAATATTTGTGAGGGTGTACAAAGCTGTACTTTTAAAATTTAGTCAAAATTTTTTAAATTTTTGTACTAAAATTTACAACCCCACTTTTTTTAACCCCTTTTTAAAATTTCTCAAAAATTTTAATGTTTTAGGAAACGTTTTCCCAAAAAGCTCATAAAAAGTATTTGATTAGCTAAATGTATGCCATTTTTAAATATTTTTCCCCTTCACCCTTTACCCTCAGGGATCTGCCCCACCCGTGTTTTTGGTTGGCCCCCTTTTTTTTTTCAAGGATGTTTTTCAAACCCCTAATTTTAAAAGGGAATTGTCAAACCAAAAAAAGGGGCTCATTTGTTTAATTTACATTTTTATGTTAAATATATTTTTTTTGGAAATTTTTTGGTTATTTTTTTTTTTTTTTCCATATACTTTCAATACGGTTTTATTTTTTTTTTTAAGTCGCAGTTTTCACTTTGGCAAATAAGCCTTTAAAAATCGTTTCGAACACTTCCCGTTTCTGTACAGAAAAATTCTCAGTTGTCTAAATCATTATCAGCACAAAGATGGGCAAACTGGAAAAGGGGGACAAAATGTGTATAGATAACAGGAACCCACCCGTCCCCAAGGAGAAAGCAGAGTTTACCCTTTCCCTCCCTTCACAGTGATTTCTTCCTAGGTCACACAGATTTCCCAGAAAACTTCCCTTTGAAATCAATGGGACCCGGTCCCCCCTTAAGGGGTCCCTTTTGATTTAAACTGCTGTTAAAAAAATCTTTTTGACTGCTGTTTAAAGCAGTGGCCCGGCAAAAATTGTCTTCCCCAAACCATATATTGGGTGGACGAATAGGAAAAACTACAATCCGAAAATTAAAAAACGGCGGGAGGAAAAAAGAATATGGAAACAGGGTCTTGATTTAAAAAGTGAAAAGAAAAAAAATTGGGGGACAGATTCCCTTTTTAAAGGTTTTTCTAAAATATAAGAAAACCCCCACTCAAAAGGGCCCCCTTTGTAAAAAAAATTAAAATTTCAAAGGGGAAATTATTCAAATTTTTAGGTTTTGGTTTTTCTAAATGCAATTTTAAATTTCGGGTGTGTTTTTTAGAATCCTAAAAATGGGCCGGGGGAAAATGAAATCGTTTCCCGCCTTTTTCCCCCTAGACCCTTTTAAAAGAAAAAAAAAACGTAGTTCCCAGGTGTTTTTTCGTCATCTTTTGTTAATTTGCCAGGCTTTAGTTTTTTGTTTTTTCTTCCCATACAATCAATTGTACAGGCCGACTGCAAAAAAACAAGAACCGACCACGAGTTTTCCGCAAAACGTGACAAAAAAAACGCAGTCGCGCATCGGAGAAAAAAATGATCGACTTTCAGCCATTTTTTGTCCGATGCAGTGTAGACCTACCCTGAGTATAGTGAGCTTGTTGACCTCACAGATGTTTTATAGAATTTAATTGAATTGGGTTGTAAAAATTTAACATACAGATTTCTCAATAATATTTATTTTTAGCTCAGAATTTTTCACTAACCAAAAGGGTAGTAGGAGAAAAGCCTCCAACATTTGTTCACAGTTTCTCCCAAATACGGCAGTCATACATCATATGTGGTTTTATATGTTTTGGCACAGGACATGGCTTTAAAGAGAAGTTGCGTCATTTCACTTGTGATAAAAAATGTCAACGACATCAGATAAAACCTCCAGAAAGGTCTTGCGAAACAAATGGAGAAGCGGCTGTGCTGGTGAGGTCACTCCTGATTAATTTCAATGAAATGAATGGAAAGTAAAAGGAAGTTTGGTCCCCTTTAAAAATTTTGGGGGGTTGGACCCGCACCTATCTGAATTTGATGGCATATGATACCAATATGCCATCAGTGTTTGTGATGGCAAAACCCTTTTATATTTGATAATGCGCAACCCAAACTTCTATTGCCCAAACAGGACTTGGAAAAAGGGTTTTTAAGTAGGTAACAAACCCTTTAGGGAAAGAGAGTTCAAAAAACATGGGTTTACAGATAAGAGCAAAGGGGATCATAATTCATTTAATTGACCCTTTTTGGGGCTGATGCTGAAATTAAAAAGGGGCCCCAGAGTAGGATGTGCATGAAATCCCGCCCTTTGGGGACCAGGAACAGGGTATGACCTTAGAACTTTAAAACCAAAGGGGGTTAAACAAAAAGGGAGGAATTTTTTTAATTGTTTTTCCCCAAAAATGAATAAATATATTGTGTTAATCAATTTAATAGTGAAAAAACAGAATGTGAAGTTTATTTTAAGTTTTATAGATTGGAGCTGGCCAGGAATAGATTAATATAGGGCAAAGGTCTGGGATTGAGCAACTTTCCATTAGCAATCAAGTTAATATAAATTAAGAATTAGGAGATATTTTCTATAAATTTATTTGAATACAACAAAATAATATTGTTTGACTAGGAGGTTATCTAGCATAATGTTATTTTGTAAAAGATACTTTTTCATCTGTGGGCTTTAGTCAGAAGCTGTGCCTGTTCGAAGCCCGGGTTTCTATGCTTTGGAGCAACCTCTCAGTAAGCACAAGGCTTCGGGATGCACAAGAAAACAGTCAGACCAGATGAATGGCGCTAGGAACACGCTGGAAACGCGTGGTTTGATGAGTATCTAATACGGTATACTTTAATATGTGTTTTAACTGTAATTACATTTTACATTAAATATTTAAACACCTTATAGAGGGTTCTTATTATATTATTACCCCAGTGATGTTTAATGCACTTTTTGGAACATTTTGCCATCGTTTAAAGAGAAGTTGCGTCATTTCACTTGTGATAAAAAATGTCAATGACATCAGATAAAACCTCCAGAAAGGTCTTGCGAACAATGGAGAAGGGCTGGTGGTGAGGGCACTTTATTAATTTCAATGGGGTTCCCAGTTGACCCAGCAATTCGTTAGCTGTATGAACGCGCTTTGAAATGAATGGAAAGTAACAGGAAGTTTCAGGTGCCCATTCTACAAATCTTGGAGAGGTAGGACCCGCACCTATCTGAATTTGATGGCATATGATACCAATATGCCATCAGTGTTTGTGATGGCAAAACCCTTTTATATTTGATAATAGCATGCATACCCAAACTTCTATGTGCCACAAACAGGACTTGGAGAAGGGTTTTGAAGTAGGTAACAACCATTGAGGGAAGAGAGAGTTGCAAAGCATGGATTACAGATACAGAGCAAGGTGATCATACATTCATTTAATTGACCTTTGTGGCGCTTGATGCTGAATTAAAGGGACCTAGAGTAGTGATGTGCATGAAATCCCTGCCTTGGGTACCAGGACAGCTGGTATGACACTTAGACACTTTAAAACCAAAGGGTTTAAACAAAGCGCAGGAATTTATTAATTAGTTATCTAAACTGAATAAATATATTGTGTTAATCAATTTAATAGTGAAAAAACAGAATGTGAAGTTTATTTTAAGTTTTATAGATTGGAGCTGGCCAGGAATAGATTAATATAGGGCAAAGGTCTGGGATTGAGCAACTTTCCATTAGCAATCAAGTTAATATAAATTAAGAATTAGGAGATATTTTCTATAAATTTATTTGAATACAACAAAATAATATTGTTTGACTAGGAGGTTATCTAGCATAATGTTATTTTGTAAAAGAATACTTTACATCTGTGGCGTTTTAGTCAGAACGCTCGAGTCTCGTTCTGAAGCCGGCTTTCTACTGCATTTGGAGCAACCTCTCAGTAAGCACAAGGCTTCGGGATGCACAAGAAAACAGTCAGACCAGATGAATGGCGCTAGGAACACGCTGGAAACGCGTGGTTTGATGAGTATCTAATACGGTATACTTTTAATATGTGTTTTAACTGTAATTACATTTTACATTAAATATTTAAAAACCCCCTTTAGAGGGTTTTATTTTTTATTTTCCCAGTGATTTTAATGCCTTTTTGGAACATTTTTTCCATCGTTTAAGAGATTGCTATTTCACTTGTGATAAAAAATGTCAATGACATCAGATAAAACCTCCAGAAAGGTCTTGCGAAACAAATGGAGAAGCGGCTGTGCTGGTGAGGTCACTCCTGATTAATTTCAATGGGAGTTCCGAGTATGACCGAGCAGATTCAGTTAGCTGTACTCAGAACGCGCTTTGAAATGAATGGAAAGTAACAGGAAGTTTCAGGTGCCCATCTTCTACAAAGTCATGGAGAGTAGGAACCCCCTCACCTACTGAATTTGAATGCATATATTGATACAATATGCATCATTTGTTTTGTGATTGGCTCAAAACCCTTTTATATTTGATAATAGCATGCATACCCAAACTTCTATGTGCCACAAACAGGACTTGGAGAAGGGTTTTGAAGTAGGTAACAACCATTGAGGGAAGAGAGAGTTGCAAAGCATGGATTACAGATACAGAGCAAGGTGATCATACATTCATTTAATTGACCGTCTTGTGGCGCTTTGCGAAGGCTGCGGAATGTAAAGGTCACCTAGAGTAGTGATGTGCATGAAATCCCTGCCTTGGGTACCAGGGCAGCTGGTATGATCGCCATCAGGGGTCCAGGTCGAATTTTTTTTTTTTTTTTTTTAAAAAGGGGTTCAGCTGCTGTGGAACAAGATAGGAACTGGTAAAGGGTGAATGATTCAGATTCTTTGGCTATATATGGCCTTGAAATTCCTGAGGGCAGCCCTGAACCCCCAAACCACAAACACTGACATTCTTGCACAGATCTGTCATTGATTTAAACCATTTAAACATGTAATATTACAAAAAATGCATTTGGATTGCAGGCATTCACCGCTTTGTAAATGATCTTTGAAGTTAGGAAGAAGGGAGTGACACCTTACTATTTAAACACATATTTTAATACATCACATTTTGGATAATGCGCTAGAATAATTGGGCCTCATTCTTTAGAAATCACACCGTGATTTTCCTATTGTAAACAATTACTCATCGTAGATTGAAGCTGTATTCTGCGGTGAAGAGTGCAATGTTAACTATCAGCACAAACCCTCTGCGCAGCAGGATCAGGTGAGAGCTGCATGGCTTTTTTGTTCTTTTCTGTTCAATTGTTTGTCTAACCTAATAAAATTGTCAGATTTAAACAAGAAAGCTCATTTATTTTAATTCTAATGAACGTGCAAACATGAGCACAGATGGAGTAGAAGGAAAGATGGGGGTGAGGCAATACCTGACAGACGTGCAGAAGAGTTATGCTTGAGAGCCAATTTATTATTATAGCAAAGTGTTTTTATAATTGGATCTTTATAGTTCTCCACAAAAACAAGTCTATTGTTAAAAGTTGGATCGCTTATAATAAGGCTTTATCCTAGTAGTGATTTCTATGCCAGTTTTACACATGTGTATTACAGTTCTGTGCAAGAGACATATATTTAGTGCCAACGACAGGACTATATCACTTCCTTCTATGGGAAAGGCTTTTGTAAATTTGCAGGACAGGTTCCAAACCTATCCTTTCACTCGTAAAACACAGCTCATCGCACAGGAGAACCGTAATTCACTTGTAGGCAAAAAACCTGTATAAGAATCATTATTGCTTCATTAAAATTGTCAATGTTAATTCAATGTTTTATACATGGGTCTCTAAAAAGGGGTTAAATTAGTTTGTACCATCTTGATTACATCTGCAATTAGTTAGTGTGCAGGAATTGTTTAAAGGGGTTTTGCCACAATGTAATGTTGGACCGACCCGTGGATCCCTCAAAATGGTATCTCTAATCATTTTTCTAAATATATGTCATTACGAAAAATGAACGTTCTAGAGACTTACAGCATCTTGCTCAGTCCCACCTTAGTTTCCTGCAAAGTTTTACATTTAGACACAGGAACCAGGAGCTAGATCTGGCTGCACTGCTTGTTTTCACTTTCTTATCCGTCTATGACAGGAACATGAAACACCAGCTTGGAAGGACTGCGTGAGAAAGACCATTTCTTTCTTTTTAAAGAAAATACCACTGTTGTAAATGTTGATTCTTTAAAAAAACATTGAACACGATCCCCTGCTTACAGGCTCTGTGCTCAAGCCTCCCCCACATAACCCTCCCACCACCATGCAACGCGCAAATCACTACATGTTTATAATACTTTTTCTTCTGAGACAGACAAATAGTAAGCCGACTCAACGAGTCTCACTGGGCTTCGGCAAAATCCCACTTGTAATGTCATAGTCAGTGATCCAATATCGGATGTAAGTATTTATCAGCATTAGGGTATGCTCACACAGTATTTTGGCACATGTTTTGTGCTAAAATACACTGAAAACAATGCCCAATGTAAAATAAATTTATGTCATTGTGTTCAGTAGAAAGTAACACCAACATTTTAGACTCTCCTGATAAATTTCTCACACACACGCGACTGCATACGATCTGTACTGTCACATAATTCATACTTTTCTCAGGCACTTACATGCCTTGCGAAACTACCAAACGAGCGATGTCTGTTCAAGTAACATGAGTGCGCCTTTATGGTGGCAAAATTGAAACTTCACATCGCGTAGCAAGCCCTTTTTCAAAAAGCAAAAACGTTTGTTTACAAGTTTACGGTGTGCAAAAGTGTGCACCATAAATGACCGGCTACGTCTGAACCTGTCCCTTACTTATGTCAATCACACAGCACCGACTCATTATGGATTTATATTTAGAATCACCACCGAATAATCATATCCGACTGTACCCAGTCCTGTGATAACCTCAATAAAAAATCTGTGCGTATCTAAAACACAGCAATGCGGTCATAAGCCCTGCTGAAGCTGCAATCATTCCCCTGTCGATTCCCATATCTTCAAATTGTTACAAAAAGGCTTGTGGAGCAATACCACAAAGGATCCCGATCGCCCAAGCATACTTAGGTATGTGAATTGAAGTTAAAATGGATCGGTCGATTCCAAAGGTATTTTTAAACTTAGCTATATGAAGACATAGCCTAGAGTAGTTGTCTACATCTGGATTTCTGGGTTGGGCCAGTTTTACAACCCATAACACGTTGAGTTTTGCTGACAGGTGAATCACCAGCAACCACGGAAAGAGATTGTTCAAAAACAAACTTCAAACCAGCTGTATGATTCTCCATTAAAGGAAAAAAGGAAGTGTATCATTCACTAATCGAATATACTTCAGCTTTCTGGTAAAATTCTAGTGATTGGTTGTATGATTTTCAACTTGCAAGCAAAATTTCAGAGGCACAGCCAACTGAACCATCTAAAACTCATATCTGATGCGCAACAAACCACTAATCATACATCATTCAAGATGTCTGCCACTGTACTGAATAGAGAATACTCAGCTCATGATAAGAGGTACATTAAGGAAGAATAGGACCTCTGTGACATCTCCTGTACATGTCTGTTTTAGTAAACTCCCCTTGTGTATCACTCCTTTGCAATAATTCTAAATAGCACAACTTCTCTATAATAACTTTTGTTTTGTGCTGTCCATCTGTTATTTCTAATCAGGAAATATTATTCATTGGAGGCTCTGTCAGATGGGATGTTCAAGTTTACAATCTTTTTCAAAAGGGTTGTTTCTGCACCATCAATGACTTTAATTATCAGCACATGATTGCGGGAACAATGTCAAAAAATATAGGGAAGGAACTCACCCCCAAATTTATAACTTGTGAAACAAACCCCAACTGCCAGAAGATGAAATTGATAATTACATTTGTAGAGAAGGGACAACAAGGGAAATAAATACAACATAGGAGAAGGTCAAAGAAAGCAACCTCCCGAATTGTTATATCAACTTCATGGCAGTTTAAAACACAGATATTTAACTTACACCACACAAGTATATTAAATAAAAAGAGGGTTTCTCACATAACAATCGATTCATCTTCAACCTACCTAGTAGCTCCTTGTTTTCCTTGGAATATCAATATGCATTACATGTGGCGTGTATACCTGTCTATTCTTACTACTATTAAACTTTTTCTACCTCCAGACGCCATGCCGTATAAACGCCCATGCCTACGCCTAAAAGCATACCCAGACGCATGGCTAGCCATCAAAGAGATATAAGGTCTGTAGCTAAATATGCAACCCCCTTAGGAGCTGATGCAGTATTAAAATGACACCATAGCAAAGTAATAGAGCGGGAATATCTACTGTAATATAACGAACACTGTTAAAACGGCACACAATAATTATCAAAGAAAAGGTAGACAATTGTATATGCAAGATCCTTAAACCATACTAACAGCAAACTTTGCAGTGAGCACAAACCCCTTATAAAAAGGAATGGTCAACAAATAATAATGCAAATACAACAAGGCCATCTAAAAAAAAGGGATCCACATAAATAAAAACCTTACAAAGAAGGAGAACCATTTCAGACAAACTCCACAAAAGCCAACATAACACTAAACTATCTTTTATTCTCTGTCTTTCTGTGCCGAGTAGAAATTATGCCTAGATATACAGCCCCTTCCCCTTCACCAATTGACCGCACATAGCTAGTTTGCGGTCATTAGTGGCTATAACTCCTCACTTTTGTGTTATTTTAAACATCCTCCAATTACATAAGCTCTTGTTCCAAAATGCAGCAGGAGGAAAGTATAGCAAAGCACACAATGTGTATCATCACCTACACTTTCATTAAAGGAAAATTACTGTCGTTGTTCACCTAATTTTGAGGAGTTTGGTCTGCATCTCCTCAAACGGTTATGCAAAAACCCACTTTTGAAAAGCATAAACAAGTAACCGTGCAAGAACTCTCACTCATGTATCTCATTCTCAGGCGTAAGATCCCACTTGACCAACAAGGATCCAACCCCAACCAAAGATCACCGCGCTAAAGAACAAATTCAAAAAACAATTTGGAGTCTCCAATCAATGTAATGAGAAACAAGTAGCGCTGTGCTTCAAGCCAAAATGCAATAATTACTTATAATAGTGATGGCAAAATGTTCCAAAAAGAGTAGCAATACAACAAAACCAATCACAGGCGGGTAATGAATTATAAATATGAACTATCCCTCTAACAGTGAGATTAAAAATTAATGAAAATCTAAAAAACGAAAATCTCCTAACATATAAACAACTTACTAAAAAATATCACATTCTGAACTAAAAACAAACGTTTTGACAACTTAACACCACTTAAAAAAACCAAAGCGCGGTTTAACAACAACAAAGCCGCAGAATATTAATTAAATTATGTTTAATATAAAAAACCATGAATAAATATATTAGGGGAAAACAAATCAATTTCAAACATAATTGAAAAAACAAAAACAGAATGTGACAAGTTCTATTTTAAGTTTTATACACATTGGCAAGCTGACATGTGTCAGGAATAGATCTAATATAGGAGCAAAAAGGTCCCAGGGATTGCGAGCAACTTTCCATATACAACAATCCAGTTAAAATAAATTAAGAATGTGAGGAGATATTATTCTCTATAAATTTATTAAGAATACAAGACTAAATAATATTTTATGAAGCTAGAGGTTTATCCTAGCATAAATGTTATTTTGTAAAAGAATCCATTACATCTGTGGCGCTTTATAAGTCAGAAACGCTCGATCTCCTCGTCTCAGAAGCCCTGCCCGGGCTTTCTACTGCAATAGATCCAACCTCTCAGTAATCATGAAAGGCTTCTTTCGGGATGCATACAAGGAAAACACAGTCAGACCCAATGAATGTCGCTAGGAACAAAAAGACTCTGGAAACCCGCGTGCCTTTGAATGAGTCATCTAATACGGAAATACCTTTTACAACTATGTGTTTTAAAACTGTAATAACATTTTACATTAACAATATTATAAACACTCTTATACGAAGGGATCTTATGTATAAAATACCCCCGAGATGAAAATGCACTTTTTGGAACATTTTGCCATCGTTTGAAGCACAGCGCTACTTGTTTCTCATTATGTTGATTGGGAGGCTCCCAATCATTTTTTGAATTATAAGCTATTGAATGTATCTTGTGTTTTGGACCTTGGACCGCGATCAGAAAAGAAACAAAAGTTACTCAGGAAGCGGCTAGTCAACTCACTCACATCTAACATAATATGTCCACTTTTAAATTGTAACTAAACTTTAAACCCTAGAGTACAGGTAAGAAGATGACTTGGCTCCAGTTGTGACACTCCAATTTGAGCTCTTTTTTCCGCTTGTCTGAAGACACCCTTGGAGCCCACCAAAAAGAGGCATCAATTAAGACAATTTAAGCAAAGTCCATGCTCAACACACCACACTTAAGGTTGGCCTTCCTTCGAAATTGAGACCAATTCATATCAGGTTGCGGTGGCACGAAAAAGACCAGTCAACTCCTCTGTCAGAAAGACACCCAACAAAGTATCCCTCACTCCAAGTTATTAATGGTGGGACAGTTTCACACCACTCCAAGTATTAGAACATGTGATAATATGGTCAACCCTAGATACTGCATCTAAATTCACAGGTAACAAACAGCAACTAAAATCACCATCAAACAACTTATATTTAATCGTCAACTTTTATCACCCTGGAACCCCAGTGAATCAAGGAACCCCTCTGGGAGTGTTAGTAGGGCAGAGATGGAGCGTACCTGTCTCTCTACCTCACGACCTTGAAGATATGCTATTATTAAATTATTTGCTATTTTCACTCATGAAAAAGAGGCAACAAACTTATGACAAAACCAGCAATCTTCAAATTGCGTCCTTTTAAGATTAAGTATTACAAGAAGAGTGCACTACAATTAACCTAGCAGAGCCGGCATCTGAGAAGGTCCCTGTGGAATAAAATACTAATTTTATTCTCATTTCAACAGGAGTACCGGCCGACCCGTTACCGCCGTTGGCAGCTGCAGGTCATTAACTTCTTTCTTATACCAAGTTCATAATAGGGCTGAGATTTGCTTATGTTCTAACAAAGGGAGAACTCATCTGGTAGATGTAAATATAGACTCGTTCCTATTATTGAAGATTACCACCGCTCAGAAGTTGAAAACTCATAGGTTTTAAAGTAGAATGCTGGTAAAAAAAAAAAAAATCAACTACATACATACTGCTGTGCCAAAACACTTATACAAATTCAATTCTAACAGTAAGAGCAGCCTGATTGACTGTCACAGGGCTGTCCTGGTGCGTGATACCCCTATTTCACTCATTCAGTCCAAAAGGAATTTTTCCCAGAAAAGGCGAGACAATGCGGATTTATAATAGGCACCACACCAGCACCTGAAAAACCACCACTGGACAGTTGAGACAGATGATTTAAAATAGACATTTCTGGGGCGAACAAGTAATGAAGTCAGCTGGCAAACTCATAAGTCTCGGCACGATGTGGGGCGAATTTTCAGCCCTACTCACATCTAGTTTGAAGGCCCCTGTCTCAGACAAATAGATTGTAACACAATCCCCCAATACAAGAAGCCACTGGCCACAGCCAATAATCAGGCGCATTACAGTAATGCAGGGGCTCACCACAGAATGTAATATAGTAGTCATTAAGCGTTTAAGAGAAAAGACAGTGATGCGTTGTGACAAGAGAGCACTTACTGTATATGGCCTCCGACTGATCTCGTTGGTCGGAGCGAGAGGCGGGGTTGCACTAGAACCGCACAAAGCTATAAGATTTATAGCTTTCTACTGTAGTAAATTCCACGGCGTGATTCCTGCTGGCAGCAGTTAAAACCAACTTTCAAAGTGGTTTATTCCATACCCAGACAAGTCCTGTGATAGCACTTAGAAAGCTGCGCTGATTTTAAGAACACAGCCAGACCCAGCCGCAGTAGACCCATGGATTATAGTCTCATAATTCAGGTCCCAATTCTATATAATATTGTGCTCATAAAAATTGGTTGTTTAAATGCCTAGAAAATCATACATACTGGTCACCCCCCATTGCGATTAAAATTTTCCAAAAATAAGAGCTCAAGGTACAGCGAGGAAGGGAACTCCCCCCAGCTGTCTCCTAACCAAGACCCCACAAATTTCTTTGGCAACAGTTTTTTTCGTCTGGATTTCCGTATTTAGTAATAAATATGCATCAAACAAAAATTCCGACCGGACTGTAAACCGTGCCCCCATAGACTCAAGCAATAGAAAAAAATCTGGTGCTTGTAATCTCTACATAGCCTACAGATTTATTTTCCCCGATCATTTGGTTTGAAATCCCACGGATTCTGCGGATTTTAAAAAACACTGTCAGACATTCTGATGCCTGGATTTACTGTCGGATTCGTACATATCAAATGTACTTGAAGCTATGTTACTAGTGCCACCGCCCCGCCGTATTCAATTCCGATATCGCGGTCGGCGATTACAAACAGAAAGGACAGTAAGAGATAGTCCTAAATCTAGTTTAATTAAAAAAAAAAATTTCAAGGACAGTTATGGGGCACATGTATGACAACGCGGCGGTGCCTGATACTATCGGGCTGTAAAGAAGCGTCATATAACTGGCGCAGCCCTCCGTTCATAAGCATGTCAGCCTCACATAACTTCTTGAAAATTTTTTTAAACCTTAAACTAGAATTAGCACACACATGGTCCCTAACTTTAGGAATGCACACATCGTCCACTCCCCCCCAATGTTTTGGAGCTTTTTACATAACTTGCCAATCTCTAACAAGTAGCAAAATTCCCGACAGAGGTTTGATCCCTAAATCGCCCAATGATATGTATATAGGGATTAGTTATTTGAATTTGGGAATTTTATACAGTCCCTCCTCATCATGCCTGTTCACACATTGACATCATCGAGACCAAGACGAAACACCCTTAAACAATTGATCCAACAAGTACCTTTCGCACAATTGCGAGCTTCAAGCAGGATCTCTCTAGACCTGAAGTCACCACTACACAGGAGCTTAAGGAATTGTCACAGAGTTGTCCATCAAGCAGTTGGCACACAAACAGCGATAACAGAGAGATGGAAGATTCACAGAAAGACAAGTAGTGGATGTCCTTTGTGCTCCACATCACACACTGATGACCTTCGATTCACTGTTAAACAAACGCCCTCCGTAATCCTCAGACTGAATGAATTGCACGACAACTCAGCATTCCAAACCAAGGCACATTTAAGGGAGGCGAGAGGCAACATCAGACCATTTGTAACCATTTACATCAGCGTGGTCTCCATGCTAGACGACCGACAAAGGTACCTGACCTGGCTAATGTTGCGGTTGGTGGCCATCCTTTCTGCACAGAGTGAATCGACTTTCATCACTGAACAGCACTGAGGGCCTCTGGTCCCTCATCCACAGTAGATGCTACCTGGCCCAAGCAAGACAATGAAGACTGTGCCTGGTGGTGTGATCAGGTCATCTAGCACGCAGACCACACTGATGTAAAAATTATGAATGGTCTGATTGTGACATTTGGGTTGCCTCTTACCTCCCTTAAACGTGCCTGGAGTTGTGTAACATTCATCATCCGGGTCCACAGGGCATTGGTTACAATGAAGCGGTCATCAGTGTGTGATGGAGCCAAAGGACGTCCACTTCTTTGCCTTTTTGTGACTCTTCATATCTCTCTGTATCTCTTTCACCACCTGCTGATGACACTGTCACTCTAAGCTGAGTGGCCACTTCCGTCTGAGAGAATTCTGCTTGAAGTCTCGCAATGGCGAGGTACTGTTGATCAATTGTAAAGTGATGTCTTGGTCTCATAATGTCAAAATGTGAACAGCAGGATGAGGAGGACTGTTTAAATCCCAATTCACAATGATCCCCTACATTTATTGGGCGATTCAGGAATCAAATTCTACCATTAAACTCCTTGTTAGAGATCAGCAAGTTGTGCAAAAAGTTGGACATGTGCATCTAAAGTTAAGAGATGGCCTCATTTAGCTTGTTTAACATTTTTTTCAAGAAATGTTATGTTCTTCCTGAGATTTCAACCAACAACTTTTTGTGAGCAGTGTATTTGACTGCATGAATTAAACCGACAATATGCAATTTATTTAGTTAAATAGACAATATGTAATTCTCCCGTTCCTCTATTGTGGCGCTTCAGGGGATATTGAACACTTGCTGCTGGTTCCGCCACAGATTACATCTGATAGTTTGGGTTCACAGCACCAGTACTCATTGTGATTAGCCTAATTTTGGCGGCACCTTCTAAGAAAAAGGAAACATCTGTAGAAATTCAATAGCAGAGCCATGTTTAATACACTTTACAGACATAACCGAACAAAAGACAAATTATTAACAGTCATACATGGGGGCTGCCCTAAGACAAAATGACTATTGATATTATAGGTTATTAATATGATGATGACAATGGCTCTCCCTTAATGGAAGGAAATAATTTCTCTGTGTCGCATAAAATGTGACTTTCAGAATAACCAAGTTCAAACACACACCTGAGAACGCAGTAATGAATTGCCCTCGGATAGAAGATTAATGTAGCGGAGTACTTGCCCTTTCTAACTTTGATGTAAATGTTAAGTTTTTTCGGCTTAACCACATAAAGGTCTTCTATGCATCCCTTGTGGTAGTTGTACAATCATACATCTCTGCCACATTACATCTCTGCATACTTCTCTTCCAGATGCTTCTTCTCATAACATTTAGAATATACCTACAAATCAAATATTGTCTACATTCATCCATTTCCATCCAATAGGAAACATCTACAGGAGTTCATTACGGCATTGCTAAACAATATAGATAATTTCTTATGATACCAAGAGAAATTTACAAGTAATATGAATACAAATATGTGTGTACCTGCTATAACTGCCATAAGTCACTGGAGCGAGTCAAGCAGGCTCCCATGCCCCACGTCGAAAAAAATTAATTGCGGGACACAACCCTCTTCTTATCACTTTATTGAATAAACCAAAGGCTTATGGGAAAAGAGCTGAGGAGTTAAGTCCAACTACAGACAGTTATTTCAGGGTACTTGCCCCTCGTCAGTGCAGTGTAGAACTTACTGGTTGGCTGGGTGGACTTAACTGGTTTGGCTCCAATCCCTTTCACACTGCCAGGCTCCTGCGGGCTACATGTGAACTGAGGATAACTACATCCAATAGAGGGGCGTGTGGAGCTCCTCAGCTCTTTTCCCATAAGCCTTTGCTTTATGCAAAACAGTCACTGAGGTCTGAATGGCAAGTAAATCCTCACACCAACCAATTTATTGGTTCCTCTACTCAAGGAGAGATTTTTCCCCTTCTTTATTGAATAAAAAAAGAATGTAAAGGATTTTTATAAGATGCTGTTTGTAGTCTATGCATTATGGTACGATTGTGGTTGCTAATACATAGGTAAAATGATTCACTCTGTATTTAAACAAATTAGAGAGCACCTCTACTCTGTAAAAACAGGAAAAGGCGCTCCACGATTTATTGCATATATGTGACCAGTACATAATGGTGATATCTCAGGAGTTTCATTTGCAGGGATTCAGAGAATCCTTTCACCACTCAATGGTACGGATAGACATAGCAGATTATTACAAACTGAGTCTAGGTGGAAATTGTGAACAGAAGCATTAGGTCTGTTAGGGTTAAATAATAGGAATTATTTATCCTCTTTTTTATAGTAAGTAGTTTAGGTAATCTATTGTATAAATTATATTTGTGGTTTGTATCACTTGAGAATTAAGGGTGACATGTCTCATTAGGGCTGCGCCATTTTTTTTTGGTGTATTTTGCACCAAAAAAGGTTGATGCCTTATTCTCTATATAAATGAACTGTAGTACACCAAAACATTATACGCCAGGCATGACACATTCGAATTGGCCTAAAGTAGGCACATCAAATATGCGAGCAATGATATGCTATGCGCCTAGATTAGGCGCATCAGGTTCTTTCATTCAGGCACAACATAAACTCATTTAAAGGGATTGTCTCACTACATTGATTCATCTTACCTCAGGCCTGTTTTCAGTTTCATGTTTGAATTCTGGGATGTGTTTACTAGCTTTTACTGGCCTGGAGTGAGGAGCTGCTGAGGAAACCAGGTCTGTATCTATAGCAACCAGTGCTGGCAGCCTATCAGGAGAGATCGAACAGGTCTGTAGCTATAGTGACCCAAGGAGCTGATGCAGCCCATACAAGAGGGGATATCTCAGAATAGGACATATATTACAAAGTGACTTGTTTTTGCAAGATCTTTAACATAAAAAGCAATCCTTGTAGTGAGACAACCCCTTTAATGCACCTTAAGGACGTGGCAGCACCTCTTTTCTGACATGTCGCTTTTCTGACAGATCGGTGAGTGCTGCGATTATCTCTATGTTCAAGTATTACTGTATTTACCCTTCACTGCTGAAATGTCATTGGCATAGAAAAGATCTATAAACGTGCCCTTTAAAGGGTATATCATTAAGACAACGACTTGTATCAAGAACATTTTTCCACTACCTGGAACTCCCAGAATTAAGTGAGGGACATAAAGGATTATTGCTTTGGCTGATATAATAGAGCTTATAGTAGGTTCATTATGAGTCCCACACAGTGAAGAAGGTAGAGGGTCCTGTTGTCATGTTTGAACATCCCTTTACTTTTAAAAGGTCCTCCAATAATTAAAGGGGTTGTCTCACTACATTAATTCATCTCACCTCAGTCCTGTTTTCTTAGTTTCACTTTGAATTCAGGGGCGTGTTTACTGGCTTCTACTAGGCTGCAGTAGAAGCCAGGTCTGTAGCTATAGCAACCAGTGCTGGCAGCCTATCAGGAGAGATCAAACAGGTCTGTAGCTATAGCGACCTGAGGAGCTGATGCAGCCCATACAAGAGGGGATATCTAGGAATAGGTAGGACACTTAATGGACATGTATTGCAAAGTGACTTGTTTTTGCAAGATCTTTAACATGAAAAGCATTATTTATAGGGAGAAAACCTCTTTAATGCACTGCAAGGGGCTCCACTGCCGAGACCAAGTGGTTCAAATGCCACTATCATAAAATTCACATGCAGTCAACTAATGGTCAGTTGTAATATTGCTGATAGAAAGCAGCAGTAGTTCATCATTTGCATGAACGGAAAAAGGTATTCCTCATTGATCTGCAACACATTTTATACAGGGGTGACGTCAACATTTCCTTCCTGCAAGATCTGCTTTTAATAAAAGAATTCGGCTGAATATATCCTACTGGGCTTCTCCCTTAATTACACTGGCTGCCTGATCTAAGCACTAGTCAGACCACACAGCCATAAATATTGACCACTCCTTGCTTTCACCAAGTATAATGGAGTTGGAGCCTTTGAGGGTGTGTTGTGTTGGACATTTAATAGTGACACATTGACTAAGGTCATCAAGGGGGTTAAAGAAATAGAACCATCAAGAAATTGTATAAACATCAGCTACAATAGTAATTTCCTTGTTGTTGCAGAAAAGTATAAAAGGACTATAAAGGAGCTAAGGGAACAAGTGACTAATGTCCCAGCTAAACCAGCACTTCCAGTCCCCATTACAGAAACCTCCTTTCCATCTTAATTTGTTTTAATCCCAGAGCCGGTTAAACACAGTTAATCACCATTCTTAGCCAAAATAAACAAGTTGCTCCCTGGATCCCTTTGAAGTCAGAGGTTTACACCTCCACATAAGATTTTGTTGTATCATAAAACAAGCTCAACGACCTCTAAGAAAAATACATATAAGATTCATCATGGTGGGGGTTTAGTTCCTGGAGGTTCCAGTCTTGTGGCAGCGATCCAAGTTCCAGATATGCAGAGGAGTTGAGGGAGAGAGAGAAAAAAAGGCCATTTCCTTCCTAATGCTTCCAATATGGGTTACATTGAATTTAACAGTGGGTTTTGTAAGTCAAAAATCATACATTCTGCCAATGAGTGTTCTCATACAGAGGGGAAAGGAGAGGAGGGAAGGCTTTTTTTTCAAGCAGGTGAATTGCAGATTCGTTTTGTCCAAGGCCGAATGACTTACTTGGCATACGTTCATAACATTAACAAGATTAAAAACCTGGAATATATTAGGGTAAATTCTCCTGCCAGGGCTAATCTCACAGTTAGGGATCGTGTTGTTAGAATTTTTTATTTTGTTTTGACCATTTGTCTTTTTAAATGCTTATTCTAGTAATGCTTAGTATGGGAATGGCCACAGTGGCCAGCCATTGCTTCAGGGGCAGACGGGGCAACTAGGCAGTTGGGCAGACTGGGCATCAGCAGTTGGATAACCAGGTTATAGTTAAATAGCTAACAAAGTGGCCCAAATCTTCACTTCCACCTTAGGGTGAATCCACAGGAGATGAAATTACTGTGCATTTGTGAAGGTGAAGTCTGCAATGGAGTACAGTAGCCGATCCACAATCTTAAATCTCAGAAAGATGCACACATACTAGGGCCAATTTTGTATAGTACTAGATAGCTGAAAGCCAGCAATTTACTATCCCCTAAAAAAAGGTTCTATGGTCCTGTACCTTAGACCCCCACAACCTCTGCACTTTATGGCAATGGCTGTGGCTTCTATAGCTTTAGTTATTCCCATGATTATAATCAATATAATAAAAACAAATAGACATATTGGAATCCAGCCAATGTCATAGCAGAGAGCGGAGTTATAAGGGAACCTGGAGAAGGGGAGGTGGCTATGCTAACACTATTGGGGGAAAGGTGGGGAAACCCTGTTGTGACTACCTGGGGGAAGGCCTGTTGTGCTTATTGTTACAAAAAGAGATGCTGCTCTCACTACTAGGACAAGGCACTGCTATAACCACTGAGGGGAGGAGGAGGAGAGGCATTGATGTGACTGCTGGGGAAAGAAGGAGAGGCATTGCCATAAATACTGTTGGCAGGCTCGGACTGGCCAACAGGGGAATAGAGGAATCCCACGGTGGGCCCCTGAGCATGGCAGACCTGGAGATGTTTTCTAACTGCAAATACATCCTCAGAAGAGGCAAAAAAGCAGAGAAAGAGAGGCAAAAAGCAAGAGGCATGTATAGTCAGTCATTTACAGCAGCTGTAGGGTGGACCCCTAAAATAAAGTCCACCAGTGGACCCAGAAACAGCTCAACTGGTGGGCCCCTATAGTCAACTCCACCTCTGGGTCCTAGGTACCCCAGTCTGACTCTGTGTGTGGGATTAGGATTCTGTTTCTTATCTATAGGGGGACACTATGGTAAATAGGGCCATGGAATCAGAAAATCAAACCTCCAGCTCCTTCACAAATAACTCATGCATGATAATTATTACCAAGGTTGTCCAAACAAACAAAAAAACAAAAAAAAAAAAAAAAAAAGTATTTGGTTAACTACCAGTGATGATTTCTGTACTAAATGGTTTGCGATGGGGCCCAATCTTCTCTAGTTACACCCCCGCTATTGGGTCACCGGCTGCCTCTCCCCCATGGGTGTTGCAGTTGTGCAGCTTTAAGCCTGATGGTGTAAGGACCCATTGAAAAGACCATCGCTTTGAAGTGGGCGTATACTGTTTGATCAAAATCAGTACTAAGATCTTCGTACATATTTGTAATTTTTTGTTTAAATAGTTGGAGATCAATATATAGCATGTGAATATATACTTTGTGTCTGTTTTTACCTATAAATTTTGGTAATAAAAAGTGGCTTTTTTATTCCATAAAACAAAGAAATGAAATATGTGCACCCCAAAATAAAACATGATTTTATTGTGCAAAAGTACTAAATATAAAATAAGTATACAATTTGATATTATGGTATGTGCATTGACGTAAAAAACTTAACATGGTGTTTTTACTGCATGGTAAATAGGGAAAAGGGGCAAAAAAGTGGTAACATTTGTTGTTTTTTTGATTTCTCCTTACAAAAAAAAAATTATTTGGCCACAAAAATGGTGTCACTTTAAAATGCAACTTATTCCGCAAAATACAAGTCCTCATGCAGCTGCAATGATCATAAAATAAAAAAGTTCTGGCTGTGTAAAAATACAGAATTATACATTATAGTCAAATGCAAAAATATTAGACTGAAAGAAACTCTCTCCTGCCGTTTCAGTCATTACCATGCTTCTTGCAGCGTGGTCATTATTTTTTGGATCTTCATTTCTTTCCTCCTCGTCTTTCGTCAGAACTTTTTTATTATTCCATCTACATAGACGTGAGGGCTTGTTTTTTTTTCCAAGACAAGATTTACATTTTAATGGTGCCACTGACTGTATCATTTACTGAAAAACTGAAAATAAAAATTCTAAGTGAAGTAAAACCGTGGTCCTGCTGTGGTCCAGCAATGACAAAATGCGGTCTGATTCCCGACGGTAATTTGTCATATGCTGTGTAGACCTAGCCTTATAGGTTTTGTGTGATAAGAAAACTGACTTGGCCATTCTACAGGCTTTTGTGAATGAATGAAAGTTTATGATGTCCGGCCAGAATACATGTTGTTTTAGCTAGCATTTAAGAAAGCAGAGAGATTAAAACATTTGTAAGATTTAAGAGAATTTAGGTTCTGCGTGTGTGTGGGCCCCGGTTTCTGCTCTTCGGAAAGTCAGTCATAAATCTTTAGATATTACGTTTAGAAGTTCTGATTCATCTTTTTTCAGAAATTGTATAAAGTTACATAGGAGAAAGCACATCACAATAAGAGAACAGGGTGGGAAACATAGCGCTGAATGAGTTCAAGGTCCCCAGATTGTCAGCAGTGAGAAATTAAAGCGGATGTAGAGGATTAGAAAAACATATCTCTTCTATTCCAGAAAAGGCACCACACCTGTCCGTGGAATGTCTGTGCTATTGCCATGCAGTTCTATTGAAGTGAATGGTGCAGAGCTGCAATAATGACACACAACATGTGTACAGGTATCGTTTTCTGGAGTAATTTTTTTTTTTTTTATAAACTTATTTTTATTGGATTTTCACATATTCATGGTACGGCAACAAATTTGAAAAGCTGATAAGAAGTGAGTTGTCTTACACAGTATTTAGCCAATACAAAAACACTTTCAAGTAATCCCAAAATGACATAAGAGCCCCCAGCACCCTCGAGATCATTTAAGCTTCTTGTGCGGAAACTAGGCAGTGATCTAAACCCATGTTTCGGGAAAATAGCCTCCCTCTGTCCCACCGTCCGCCTCTATATTTACACTTTCCCAGCTAGACTCTTCGCAAAGTTGAGAGATCAGGTTGGAAACGTTGCGAACCTGCGCGGAGTTCCCGGCTGTTGTCACGCTTACCAATCCGAAGGTGCCATGAGGCTCCCATGCCATATTTCCCCCCTAACATACCATACTGTCTGAAACATTTTACATATGTACTTATAAAATGAAAAAGTAAGAACCACAAATCTATAACTCCATGCACCTGGAGTAATTTTTTTTAAATAATTCTGTTCAACCTCTTTATCACCCAATTTCATGCAGGAGGTACCTCTGGCTTACAGTCTTCCACGGCAGATGCACCGCCTCCAGCATCATATTCACTCATATGTTCCAACATGCATGTTGGTACTTAGATATGTAACGGCCAGTGCACTCTGCTAATTTCCTCATCCACCTATACTTGTACTCCCAGGTTTTTTAAATGGGACCTACCCATTTGACTTATTGTCTGCACAATAGGTGGTTCAGACTCAGATTGATTTATAACTATTCTGATCTTGTCTCTTGCCCCCTGCCTCTGGCCTGTATACCACGAAAAGTGTAATCTGCCTCTCCCTGACTTTGTGCTTGCCTATTGCCTGATCCTGCTGTACTGCTTCCAAGAATGTTAGCTGTTGCTACTGAAAACTGCACCAAGGGTAGTGACCTCGGAGTCTCCTATAGTGAAAACCAAATCCTTGTAAAGAGGTTAAGGGGTGAAGACCAGGGACTCCTTAAGACTCTACTGTTCAGCGTAGCTTTTCCCAAAGTCCTCCTGCAACCAGTGGATTCACCTTCAATTATCAGACCGATGGAAAAGGTTAACAGTAGTAACATTACATAGTTACATAGTTTGTAAGGCCGAAAAAAAGACAGACATCCATCCAGTTCAGCCTATTTTGCTAAAGTGTTGATCCAGAGGAAGGTAAAACCCCCATGAGGTAGAAGCCAATTGCCCTCATTCTAGGGAAAAAACTCCTGCCCGACTACCAAGTGGCAAGCAGAATAAATCTCTGGATCAACGACCCCTCTCCAGAATCCTAGTCACTATAACTTGTTAGATTACATCTAGAAATGTATCCACACCCTTCTCCAGAATCCTAGTCATTATAACTTATTATATTATTACGTTCTCATCCTATAAACCAGGAACCAGTGAAAAAGTTTCAAAATTGTCTAAAATTCTTGCATGAGAAAAAACTTAGAGATAAAGAGATTGGTAAAGTGTGTATATCCCATAATAAGCATAGTTAAAGTTTACACTGCAAGAGTCACAAATCAACAATACATCAGTTTACTTAAAAAAAAAAAAAAAAAAAACAAAAAACATATTACAAGTCTCCATCCAGACTACAAGGAAATCCAGGCACAATGGGGCAGATTCATCAATACTGTCTAACAATTCGACAGTGTAAACTTAGACTAGACAGTCTTACAATGCACCACATGTAGTATAGTCATAGGTGTAACTTTAGGGGGGTACGGAGGGGACTGGTCCCCCCACTTTTTTCTGGTTAGGGACAGTCCCCCCACTTTTTAGCCACGTTAATAAAAAATAATCCATATGAAAGCATGAGAATACGGTAAGTGGGGAGAGCAGAGCACAGAGGAGGAAGAAGTTAACCCTTTGCCTCCTATATTTCTGTGCATCTTGGGGGGACAGAGTAGGTAGCAGCCTCAAGTGTCAGTGCAGAGTGAGAGCAGCGCTGATTGGTAGAGCAGGAGTCAGCAGGGGCTGCTTCACCAATCAGAACGCTGCTCACAGTCCAGCACACTCTGTATCTGGGGCTGTATCTTTCCCTCCCATTGTATACCACTTCCCCTATGCTCAGATCTCATCAGAGAAGAAGAGAAGCTTCTGCAAAATGAATCAGTGGCCCTCTTCCTCTCCTGTCTGTAGTGGGAGGAAGAAGCTGCCATTTGCACCAGACTACAGGAGACAGGTAAGAAGAGGACAAGGGAGCCAGGCGCTGTGTGTGCATGTGAGATGTGTAGATACTGTACAGCCATGTGTCTAGCCATGTCACGTCTTCCCTGCACTTACGTGCCGGGGAAAATGAAAATGAATGGGGCTGGCCCCACAGCTTTTTAGAAGTGTGGACTGGCCAGCGCGTACTTCTAAAACACCTGGCATATAGCAAAGCACACAGAACGCCCCGCTATATGCCGTGTGAACATACCTTAAGGGTACATTCATGCGTAAGATATGAATGCTGATTCTGGGGCGGATTCAGTGCTGTGTCTGCCTCAGAACCGGTGTCCAGTCCGACAGGAAACTGATTTACATTATACCTTATGTAAAATCAGTGTCGTTGTTTAGATGACACTGATTTTACTCAAATATTTACAGCGCCTTCAAAGAATTCTTCGAGGCTTTTTACGCCGAAACAGCACTAAAGGATAGAGGCAGAAATCTGCCCCGGGAAGTCTGGGTCGTTTGCTCGTCGGAATTCTGCGTTTGTAAGCGCCGAATTTCCAACAAGCAAATGACACTGTCAGCGACAAAAAACAGTCATGTGAACTCACCCTAAGTGTATAGTGTGTCTGTGTTCAATATATGTATATATACACACAATTTCTGGGGTACCTTGTCTAATGTAGTCTCTGGGGTACGGTGTGTAATGTGATAATCTCTGGGGTACAGTGTAATAATCTCTGTTGTACAGTGTGTAATATAATCTCTGGGGTATGGAGACTAAAGCAGTAATATCTGGGGTGAACTAATCTCTGGGGTACAGTGGGTAATGTAGTAATCTCTAGGGTACAGTGAGTAATGTAATATTTGGTGTACGATGTGTAATGTAGTAATCTCTGGGTTACAGTGTGTAATGTAATCTCTCATGTATGGTGTGTAATGTAATATCTGGGATACAGTGTATAATGTAATCTCTGGGGTACAGTGTAATATAATCTCTGGGGTATGTTGTGTAATGTAATATCTGGGATACAGTGTATAATGTGATCTCTGGGGTACAATGAGTAATGTAATCTCTGGGGTACAGTGTAATATAATCTCTGGGGTATGTTGTGTAATGTAATCTCTGGGATACAGTGTATAACGTAGTCTCTGGGGTACAGTGTGTAATGCAATTTCTGGGGTACAGTGTGTAATGCAATTTCTGGGGTACAGTGTGTAATGTAATCTCTGGGGTATGGTGGGTAATGTATTATATTACACACTGTATCCCAAAAATGTAATTAATTTCTAGGCTTCAGTGTGCAATATAATACATTTTTGGGATACAGTGTGTAATGTAATCTCTGGGATACAGTGTATAATGTAATCTCTGGGGTACAGTGAGTAATGTAATCTCTGGAGTACAGTGTAATGTAATCTCTGGGGTACAGTGTGTAATGTAAATCTGGGGTACAGTGAGTTGTGTAATTCATTTCTAGGGATCAGTGTGTAATATAATAAATTTTTGGGGTATAATTATATTATTTATTGAGTACAATGTGCAATTCACTTCTAAGTTGCAGTTAGTAATGACATTTCTGTGGCCACCATGTATAATATAATTCATTTGTGGGGTGCATTGAGTGATGTCATTTCTGGTGTATGGTTTGCAATAAAATACATTTTGGGGTACAGCATGTGACATAAGTGATTCCTAGGGGCACAGTGAAATTGGGTTCTTTTATTTTCCTCATTCTGTTGTGTGCATTAAAAATTTAATGGAGTAGTGATGGGGGATAGGAGGGGTTAAGAAAAAATTGCTGCATTGCACAACATTTTTTTTATTTCCATCTAGAGGGCGAAATATAATAGGTGGGCTGGTTCGGTATCATTGCCAGGGCTGCTTTTTAGTCCCAGTCCGGCTCTATACGTCAGTAATTAGAGAGCCCCTCATAACCTTATGGGCAGCACGAAAAGTGTTTACCATAAGGACTCCGCCCGGACCTGTGGGGGAAGCTCACAGCGCTCTCAGACCTCCTAGCTGGGTTAGAGGGGGCCGGTTCACTGCAGGGAGAGGAGGGGAGAGAAGGGAAGCGAGGGGAAGTGAAAAGGAAGGCGAGGGAGGGATAGGAAGATATGGAATGAGAGGGAAAATTGGTCCCCCCCACTTTTTGAACCAAAGTTACACCCCTGAGTATAGTGTTGATAAATCTGGGGCATATTAGCACTATATAGTCTAACTTTACATCTTCTATTACCACTAACAGTGGCCACATTTTTTCGTCAAACAGCAGTGCATACTAAGCCACGGCCCCTTTCTGTAAAGCCACATCCATGTTAATGGGCCACATTCCTTTTGCAGGATGAAGCACAGAAGTATCTAAAAACTGTCTAAAACAAATAATAGTTGTGCTGTAAAGCATTGTGCTATTATTTATGGTGCAAATTTCTCCATAATTCTAGCACAAATTCCACAAAAACTATGTCACACTAGTTTTTTATCCTCACGTCTTATCTCATGCCACAATTTTAGCATTTTCATTATAAAGTTGAACTACATTTTTTATACATTTGTGTGCAAACTTATGGTTTGTTTGCTGGTCATCTACTATAGCCCAATATTACACAAGTGTTCTACAGACCCATTTTTGCGCATGCAATAAAGCTGACCCAAACTCATGACATCATCACTTTAAAGGGGTGTTATCACTTGAACTGTTTGTGCTTTTGAGCTAATTCTATGAGATTGAATTTGAAATCCAGGGGCGTGTCTCCCCTCACTGAAGAACTGTGACATCATCATTCTGTGTGAGGCAGCCGAAGCAGAAGGTTGTCTGGACAGAAGAGATTTGCAGCCTCATGCATGCTTCTCATGTGTCTGCAGAGCTTCAGGCTCCACAAGCTCCTTGCTGGGCTATAACCAGTTATTCACACAGCCTGAACTGATGAAACACATGTGAGGAAGCACACTGCCCCCCCCCCCCTCCCCTTCTGTTACCAGACAGGAGACTGTATGACTGTGGTATATGGAGGAATACACACTGCTCTCCTCTCCCTCTGTTATCAGGCAGAAGACTGTAGTATGTGGCGGAAGCACAGGACAGAAGACTGTGTTATATGAGGGGATCTGTGACTTAAACAGTCAGTAATTAGCCAAATCATTCACCCTAGAGTTGGGAGTTCAGTATACAGCCAGCAGCCCTTGGTTTTACTTTCGGTTTCAACAGCTCAGAGGGAGTAAACAGAGTGTGCAGGCAGCCAATCACAGCGCAGGGGGCGTGTCCGGGGCACTTCCTGGCTGGGGGCGTATCCCAACAGACTGAATGAAATGTCATTCAGCCAATCACAGTGAAGGAGGCGTGTCTAGGGGGCAGAATCCGACCAGGGTGTGTCCCGACTAGCCAATCACAGAAAAGGGGGCATGTCCCGACTAGCAGCAGCAGAAATAGAATACAGATTTACAGAAAAGCTCATATCTGCTAAACCAAGTGACAGAGGTAATGCAAACCAATTACAAAAGTGCTTATTTTTACTGTCCCCATAATCTGAGACATGATCTTTTTAGCAAGAAAACCCCTTTAAATTAGATTTGACAGCACTACTGGGATATTGCATACTTACTGCAGAGTTCCCCATAAAATAACATGTTCTAATTATAACAGTAAGGGATTGGCCAAAATGGACAAAGAAACAAAATGGCAACTACCTTAATTTAAATATGCCTCATTAAAAAATCTTTGTACTACAGTAGTCCCTTACCATACAGTGGTAGTCCCGGTTATCTATTACTATTATACATGGAAACCAAACTGGTAACTGGTTTTGGAGCCTCTAAAACTACACCCCAACATAATGCAAAATGAAGATTAAAGAAAACAAAGCAGATAACTAGTAGATATAAAGCAAGTCCTTATATAGAATAGCAGAAAGAGCTGCTTTCTATGTTGAAGATAGGAGCTTCTTTGGGTCATGTACTTTATATAGAATGAACCATAAAAAAAAAAAAAAAAAAAAAGAAAGAAAAAAAAAAAATCGGGCCTTCCTCACCTTTTGCCCAAAGGAGCCGCTCATCTTGGCACATGCAGACAGCAGTACAGGATAGGTCATGCGACACTGTAAGGCTAAATCCCCACTGCATTAGACAAAACATGCCTGAAAGTAGTTTTTTCTCCGATGCACGACCGCGTTTTTTGTGCAAAATGTGACGTTCCTCTCTTTTTTTTGCTGACAAGGGCCGTACAAAATTTTTTTTTTTTTTAAGGGAAGACCCATGAAAAAAAACTCAAAATGTAGCGTATTATAGGGTGATAGTTGTAGTAAAACCAGAAAGCCAAAAAAACAAGAGAGAAAAAAGCCGTGTTAGGGCTGTAGCTTGTTTTTTAAATTTTTATCTATGGGAGGCCCAAAAACCCTGTATTTTGGGAAAACGTTTTTTTGTTTTGCTATGCAAATGGAGACCCTAGCCCAATTTTAAGATGCGCTACTAGAGCCCCAATGTTAGAGATGCGCCCCTTGGGCCATCCCCAAACATGCCGGCGGCCCTTTACTAATTTTGAGGTTTTACCCAAGTAAAATGTCATGATAAAATTTTTTGGATTTTTAAATTTAATCAAATCCCTTTCCCCGGATCCCGCAGTGTCCAGAAAAATTTTGGGTGAAATGTTTCCCCAAAACACAAGCGCAATTTTTTTTTTTTTATTTTTGGGGCCAAAAAATTTCTCTTTTTTTTTTTTTTTCAAAGGGCGAGTATAAATACCCAAAATTGGTTTGTCAAATTCCCCAGCATTTAAATCCCCAAAACATCTTTTGAAAATAGCATTAAAAGTAGACATTGGAGCAGAAAATGTCCTATAGGTTTTCATGCAGAAATAAAACCTTTATATTAAATAAATCCAAACAATCTCCTTGCCTCTGGGTTTTTATTTTTTTCCCCCCAAACCCCCCTACGCAAAACCCTCCCCCCCCCCTTTTGAAATAAAATTCCCAAAAAATACTCTCTTGTACCCCTTTCGAAGCCAACCCCCGCCTTCCCAGTTTTACCCCTTTTTTTTTTTCTGTCAAGTAGAATTTTTGTGTATCTGAAAGGGTTCTTTCAACTCCCTTTATCTCTTTTAGGTAGGTAAAGGGGTTTTAAAAATAAATTTGGGTTTTCCCTTTCTTTAAAAAAATTTTTCGAGCAAACTGCTTTTTTCCCTTTTTTGAAACAAGCGTTCCTATAGAAATGCCCCTAAGAAAACTCAAGAACCCCTTGGGGGATTTTTTTTGGGATCGAAGGGGTGAATCCGGTCTTTAAAATTTCATATTTTTTAAACCCCCTTTTAAAAGGGAGAAAAGTATCCCCCTTTTTCAGTTACAAGAAACCTTTTTTTGATCCCCTTTTCTCTTTTGGGGTTTCCCCCTAATCCTAAAATGGAAAATTAAAGAGGGGAAAAAACCCCTAAGGGGAAAGGGCAATGGGGATTTTCCCCACCCCCCCCTCCCTAGGTCTTTTACCAATTTCCAAAAGGGGTTTTTGTCCAAAACCCGCTCTTTTGGTACTGGACAGACGAAAAGGCAAAAGGGAAAGATAAACCGGGTTTAGTTTGCAAGTGAAATTTAGGGGCACTTTTTTCCAAAAACTGAAAAAGTCGGTCCTGTTCGGGATATTAAATGCGGGGAAAAAAGGGTTTTATGGGCCAATTTTTGAACAGCAACCCCCCCTCCCTTGCACAGTTGGTCGTGGCCTGTCTGACCATTTTCAAGCCCTCTCTGGGTTTTTTTCTTGAGGACATCCCCGTCTTGTTTAAAATTATTTTCCCCTTTTTTGGGAAAATAGTTTTTTGGGTAACTGGGGGGTTTCTATTTTTGCGGGAAAAACACATAGATCCGAGGGTAAGGGGAACCCCTTGGGCCTTTCTACCCCTTCCCGGGATCAATGAAGCCCCCCCCCAAATTTCCCCCAGGGGCTCTCAAATTTTGGGTTTTCTTTGGGTTTTTTAGAAAATTTTTTCATCTGAAGGTACTGAAAATTTCTGTCTTTTTGGCCCAATTCAAATTTTTGATTTAAATTTTGCTCCCATTGACAGAAAGTTCCCCTCCTTTAAATGGGGAAAGGGTTTCACTTTAGCCCCGTCTTTAAAAACCTTTTTCCCTCCATTTATGAAACAGGCATTTTTTCCCTGCCTGCGCGAAAATGGGAGTTTCCCTTTTGCGGAAGGGAAAGGGGAAGGGGATGCATAGGGCTTCCAAGAAGGGGTTACGCAATGTTCAATTTTTTGGTTAAGGGGGAGGGTTTTCCCTTTTTTTGACACTACTTTTTATTTTTTTCCCTGGGGGTGATGGGTTATACGGGAGATGGGTGGTTAACAACGAAGCCAGGGGGGTGGGCCAAATGGGATTCTTGTTCTTAGTTTTTGGGAAAGGAATTCGGTTCGATAGCCAAAACTTTGATTTGGTGCCACATAGCCGGAAAAATTGTATAGTCTAAGTTTGGCAATTGTGCCCCCCGCCCCCGTCCAACCGGTTCCCCGCTGTTTTAATTTTTTTTTAACCTTTCTTCGGTGTTTTTTCCCCGCCAGGGTAAACCCACAAAAAGGGAGCTCTTAAGGGGAAACCCTCACTTTATGTTTAAATGAAAAAAAGGGTTTTTTTTGAATTGGTTAAAAAACCTTTTGGCAAAACTATCAAAATTTTTAAAAAAGGCTTTTTTTGCGGCCCATTAATTTAGAGAGGGGAAGGGGTCCCTCCATTTGCCTAGTTCTGCTTTTATTTTGCAAAAAAGTGGGTTAAAAATTAAGCTTTTTAAATTAAAAGCTGGGTCCTGAAACCTTCTTGTCCTTAAAAAGGTGATGTGGACTGAATCCCCCCCTTTCCCCCTCCCAATTTACTTTTGAATGCTCTCTGGGCCTTGGAGCCCAGCTGCAGCAGTTTTGGGCCCTTTTTTCCCCTTTTTGATTTTGTGAAGCCGGGGGAATTGGGCCCAAAAAACCCTTTTAAAAGTTTCAAAAGACCCTTTGGTATTTGGGGGGTTGGGGGGCTTTTTTTAAATTTTGTAGTAGGGCTTGGCAAAGATTTCCCGGTTTTGTTCCATTTGCCCCAACCCCTTAACTTTGGGAAATTTTGGGGGTTTTGTAAGGGGGGGCGCCCGGGGTTCAATTTTAAAATTAAACCCGCAAATGGGCGATTTGGGGGAAAATTTTCCCTTTCCCTTTGTTCCTTTCTGTTTAAATTTTTACCTTAAGGGGGGATAAGAAAACGGGGGGGGATGTTTTCCCTCGCCTTTTGGGGTTGTACATTTGCCTTCCCCGGTAATCCTCCCTAAAGTTTCCAAATTTTTAATTTTTTTAACACCAAAACCCCAAACCACTGCCAGTTAACGTTGTCAAAGCTTTTTTTCCCCCGTCAAATTTCTAGCGGGGGTGGGGTTTTGTGGGTTCCAATTTGGAGCTTTTTTCCCCGATTTTACCCCCAAAAGTGATAAACCCAAAACCCTAATATTCTTAATCCCTGATTTGTCCTTTTAATAAAAACCCCTTTTTGGGGTTCCCCCCAATAATTTTTTTGGGATCAAAAGGGCGCCAAATCTGTTGGGCCAGAAAACCCTTTGAGAAGATTTTTTACGTCTTGTGAATTAAATTTTAGGGGAAAATGGGCCGATACCAAGCCGGGGGGGGCCTGGTCTATTTTTCCTTTTTTGTTTTCAAGGGCCCTTTATGTAGGGCCCTTTTCCCCGGGGCGGGTTTGCTTTTTTTACTTTTTAATTATGTCCCCAAATTTTCAGTATTAATTGTGGGCTGTGCATGTTCCCTGGGAAATACTTTATCCCCTTTCCCCCCGGGAGTCCTCCGGCCGGAGTTTGTTTGGGTGGCGATTCCCAATTAAACCCCAGCTAGTTCCCCCCTCCCCCAAACCCCTTTCATTGGAAATTCCCTGTCTTGTTTGTGGGGTAGAGCCCGGGCATAAAAGTTTTGGTGAAGAAGGCTTTTTCCCTTTCGGGTATGTCAGGTCTAGTTTTAGTGGTATTGGGTTGAAAAATTTTTCTTGGGAAAATTTTTCACCCCGAAAACCCTTTGGGTTTTTTTATTTAAGGGTTCCCCTTTTTTTGATTTTTAAAAACCCCTGGGGGTTTTGTAATTTTTTTTCCCCCCTCCCTTTTGGCCCAAAAAAATTTTCCAGGGGAAATTTTGGGCCGCTTTAAATTTTCCGGGAATTTTTTTGGGACGCCCTTTTTCTGGTTTAAACCTCAAAGATTCCTCCCTCTTTTGCTGTTCTTCAAAGGCTTTTTTAAACCGCCAAAAACCATTTCCCCCTTTTTCTCAAAAGAGGGAAACGAATTTGATAAATTTTTTTTTAAGTTCCACTCAAAATGGCGGCCGCCCCCACCGGGAAAATTTTTTCGTATTTTTACTCTTTTTTTTTCTTTCCGTAGGAACATAATTTTGCCCCTTTAAAATAATTTCCTTAAAGGCATCCCAGAACCCGGGGGCGGGCTGTTTTTTTACCCTTTGTTTTCCCCTTTTCGTACTCCCAACCCCCACTGAATTAGGAGGGGCTTTTTCTGGGTCCCTCCCCAAAAAAGGGAAAGGGGGGAAAATTTCCAAAATAATATCTGTCTTTTGGGGAAGGATTCGCGCAGTGAGATTATCCGGCGCGGGATTCCGAGATCAATAAAAATCCCCTATTGTTTTCCGAGTTTACCCTGCTTGCGCCATCTTGGGAAATCCCGCCCCAAAAAAAAAAGTACCCAGACCTTGGGGCCAAAGGGGTCAAAGCCGGGATTGGGGAGAAGTGAGTGAAAAATTTTCTCCCAGCGGGGGCAGGGGGGTTTCTCTTTTTCAAATGGGCGACCTATGTTTTAGGCCCCAAATCAAAGCCCGTAGGTTTATTTTTTTTTGTGACTTTGGAAAGGAAAAGGCCCTTTTGGGGCGCTTTTTCCTGTCTTCCAACTCAATTCATTGAACAAATTAAAATCCCCTCCCATTTAGTAAACCCCCCTCTGAAAATTCTGGGCCAGTCTGGGGCTCTAGGTTCCCCAAAAAAATTTTTTTCCGCCGTTTTTCCGCTGGGGACATTTCGCAAATTAAAGTGCCTTGTTGAAATTTAATCCGTTTAAACTAATGGGCTTGCCCCCCTCATCTGTATCTATGGGATTTAGGGGGTTTTCCCAAAAAAAGGGAAATTTTTTGTGCAAAAGGACAATTACCCCCCCTTTCCCTCCTATTGTTTTGAAACCCTTTTACTTTTCCTTTCCCATTTTCTTTTTTTGGTTTTGAAAAAATAAAACCATCTCCCCCGATGGGTCTCCTTTTAACAGAGCACCCTCAACCTTAAAACTTTTCAGAGGGTGCAAATAAAAAAATAGCTTCCGGTTTCCTTTTTTTGGGGGTGTTGGGGCAAACCTTTTTAAAATTCCAAAGAGCGCATTTTCTTGTTTAAAACTCCTTTTGGGGGGCCCCCGAAAGTTTTTTAAACTGCCACGCCCTTGTAAACAGAGAAGGTTAACCCCCTCCCTCCCCTTCTGTTTTAAAACCCCGGTTTTGCCCCAAAACCCCCAAAACTCCTTTAGCAAAAATTTCCCTTTTAACCCCCCTTGTGGACTTCTCTTTTTTCGCACCAAATTATGGGCTCGAATTTCGCTGTCCTTTTCTCCTTCCCTTCCGGGCACCCCCGCTTTCCAAAATTTCTAAAAACTCCAATAAAGCCTTTGAGCTTTTAAAACCCAGTGGTTCCCTTGACCCTTAAAAAATTTTTCCCCCCAAAATTTAAGGGCCCCTTTAAAAAGTGAGGATTTCCCCTTAAAATTTTAATGCCCCGGGGTTTTAAATAAAGGGTTTTCCCCGGGCCCCAAAAAAAAAACCCACCCTTCATCCCCGGGGTTTCATTTATATAAAAAGTATTCAGTGTGGATTGGGAACCCCGGGGATAAACCCCAAAAAAAATTTACCCCAAAAGCGTTGTTTAGTCCCAAAAAATGGTAACCCCACCCTCAGGGACCCGCTTAAACACCCCCCACTCATTTTTCCCCGGCGATCGGGCGGCGTTTTCCTTTAAAAACGCGTCCTCTTTGCTCATTTTGTCCCCCTTTTCCCTAGAATATTTAGGGGGATTTTTTTCCGGGCCCTTTCTCCTTGTTGATCGGTGGCTCTGGGCGATTGGTTGGGCTCCTTTATGGGGGAGCTCCTCCATGAAGGCCTCTGCTTCCCCCGGAGGGGGTAACAAAAGGAAGTGGGAGCACCCGCCTCCCGGAGATTTTCGAGGGGGCCCGGGAATTTTCAGATTGGGAAAGGGAATTTTGTTTTTTGGAAATAAAAATAGAACACACCGACGGAAACTATTTCCTTTTTCTGGATAATTTCGGGGGGGAGGGGGGGGTTTTTGAGAAAAAGTAATAAAGGTTTTTGGGGGGGGGTCTATTTGTAAGGGGTTTTTCTCGCCCCGGGTAGGCTTTAGTAACCCAATGCTTTTTTTGCATAATCAAGGGGAGGGGACGGGTCACCCCCCCCTCGGTTGGGGGGAGTTTGTTAAACATGGGTTTTGGTACCCGGGGGGGGGGGGCCCTATTCTATGGGCCCCCCTTTCCAATTTTAATCGGGGTTTCTATCCCCCAGAATTCTTTGGAATCTCCCCAGAAACGGAAATTTTTTGGGAAAAGGGGATTGCGGTTTTAAACCCCTTCAGCCCTATTTTTACGGACATTTATTTTCTGGGGAGGGCCTTTTTCTCTAGGCTTCAAATTTGAATTCTTTGATACTCCTTTTCTTGAGCATTTTCTCTTAAAGGGTTTTTAAAAATCAATTTAAAGGCGTTCTTCCAAACCCCCATTTTGTTCTTTCTTCAAGGTCAGCATTTGGAGGCTTGTGCCCTTTTCCCCCGTCCGCTTTTTACGGGATGCTGAGTGGTTTTTTGTTTGTGGGGACTGAAACCCTTTCACCTTTCAGCTTCCCAAAAGATGCCAAAAAGCTCAGGTGCCCAGGGGATTTTGCTTTCCAAACTACCGCCAGAGAATTTTTCAAGGAGTTTCCAAACCCTGGCATTGCTCCTCCACCCCTCCTCTTGGTGACTGAAGGGGGTGGGGGTTAGGTTCGAGTCCTGCTGGCTGCAAAAATTTCCCCGGGTGGGGGAAAGGGTGGGGGGGGGTCCCCGCTGTGGGACCTTTTTGTCCCAAAAAGCTCCTGATCCAAACCCGTGGATTTTGGGGGGGGGGTCTTCCCGGGGGGTTAGGAGCCCCCTGTTTTAAAGGGGCCTCAGATCGAGGGGGGATTCCCCCTTCCCCCCCGGGGTGCTTGGGGGGTACTTGCCCGCGTTTTCTGCCTTTGCCCCCCCTCTCGATTCCTCCTGCATTTTGGCTTGGCCCGGGCCTCCGCAGCTTCATGGGGCCGGCCCTTTTTAGGGGGGCAGGGGGTACCCGTGGCTTTCCTGCGGATTTCCCCGTTTGGTTTCGGGGGCTTTCCCGGCGATCCTCCCCGGGAAACCCCCCGTCTTTGGGGGGGGTGTAGGGCCTTTATGTGGGGGGGATAATTTGGGGCCGCTCCCGGGGGAGGCCCGGGGGGGTACCCCCGGTGCCCAAATCGTGGGGAAGGGAGCGCACTGTCAGGCCGGTTTCCTTTCTGCCTAGTCGTTGGGGGCCCCGGGCTTCAAGGAGGGTCCGGGTTTTTTAGAACCGGGGGACGGTTTTTTTTGGGGTTTCCGGAACCCGAAAAAATGCCGTTTTTTTTTCCCGGAGATAGCGGGGGGCCCTTTTTTGGGAAGGGGGCGGAGGGGGGGCACTTTTTCCCCAGGGGGACCGCTAAAGTGGCGCCGGAACCGGGGAAAAGTCCCCAAAAAAACTCTTTGATGCCGATTTTAAAAGGGGTATTATAGGGTTTGGGCACAACACATTGTAATGGTCCTAAAAAGGCACATTAACTATAGTAGTGACAATACACTGTGCGCCTCCATAACGCAATGCAGCTCGATAGGCACATTACATACACTAGTAATGATACTATGCGCCACGATTGCACAATGTTCCTTTTTCGACGCAATTTACCTTTGTAGGCGGATTAAGTTTACTATGCTAAAGGTATGCAAGGTATACCAGGTACCAGATTTTAGAAGGTATGGTACCTTAAGGCACACTTTACAATGAAAATTTGCCACGGCGACGCCATTTTTCAGACATGTCTATGGCTAGTGTGATTTCAGGATACAATGTCCCAGAAAAGACCATTGTTTGCTGAAAATATTGTATCCTAAAGTTATTGTAACTTGAGGGACCCTTGCATTAAGTTTTATTTTTCGACATAATTCATCAATTCAGTTTAGATATAAAAGTAGCTGCCTGGAAAAAAAGTCCAAGTTTAGTAACAGTGATATTTTCCCATTAACAGTTTCATGTGAAACTTGGGAGCTTTTTTCCTTGTGGTTTACGTTTTCAATAACATTCATTTTTCCTTAAGCAATCTTCTGGGATTGATCCCAACATAAAGCTTTGATTGTATGTAAGGCTAGATGTCAACATCTTTTAACATACAAGACTCAGCAGGAGGCAGGTTAATTGTCATCCCTGGGAGAAGGGAAATCCCTGGACAGGGAATTGCGGCCATAACAAAATTGGCAGCTATAATCCAAACCAAGGAATAAACTCTGTGTGTATAGTCCAAGATGTAATTAGGAGATCAAGATATTAATGTATGGAGAACAAACCAATTTCCCCATGAACAAATACACACATGGTGCCAGGATATACCACCCTCGTCCTACCAATCCCCATGGTGAGAAGCTTAGCAGCCAGAGTAGAATTCTGACCCCTCTCAGAATTTCATTAGCAGAGTCTTTCATGGGGCTGTTTGTCCCTCAATGTGATAATGTTGATTAGGAACAATGAGAGATGACGGTATGCTTATGGGACTATCCCACAGGAAGCAGAGGATTCTCAAATCCAGCTCATACGTTTATTTAACAGTTGGTAAAAATAGTGACTCGATTGCAGCATTTTCCATTAAGCGCTGGATATTTTAGAAGTGTGCAATGATAAACAGTGACATAGATGTAAATGACACGCTAGATGACCTTCAAGTTCTCTCAAAGGCAAGAAATGTACTATAATATAACAGAAGAATCCACACTGACAAATATCAATGGCCGTTATGATTTTGGTGCCGATTTCTGCTTTCAGCATGGACTATGTCTTTATTTTTTCAGTTTTACCTGTAATAAAGTGTTTTCACACAAGTGACCACATAAGGCTTAGTTTGCACTTCATTTCTTCCGTTACAAGCTCTAATATATAGCACCATACAGACTGTACATTGTATTTGTTGTCCATACAAGGCATGTCTTTTACTATATGCCAATGAGCATGTCCCCACGGCACGGGTTTGCAGCCGGTTTTCAGACGGTTTGCGGTTTTGCAGACTGTCTGAAAAACCGTCTGCAAATGAGCACAACGGGCTCCTATGGAAAACTCGTGCAGCAGTCCCCACTGCACGGGTTTGCCGCCTGGCGTTTTTTTCACCTGCGGGCCGTCCGAAAACCAGACGGAATATGTGCAAGTGAATGTAAAGGGGGCGGGCGTTTCGCTGCACATCGCGGAGAAAAGCCCCCCCCCCCCCTCCCGCAGCCGTGTGCACGGATAAACCGACTGGTATTTGTCCATTGTTGTGTAAATGGCCCTATGTTATTCAATAAAGAAAAAAGATCTGTGAACACATACTGACTAGGTTTATACAAAAAGGACAATCTTTTGCCATACACCAGACTCTATGAATATGTTCAGCATATGCAACAGTTGCTTTCCAGGCGTATGCACCAAATATAATTCACAAAGTGTGAATGGAGTCTTAACAGTTGTCATAATGACTACAGAAGAATGTAGCTAATGTGCAGATTGGCATCATACAGACCAGCTATCTTAGTGTACCTCTATCTATAAAACAACATAAATTAACAGTATAAGCAAAAATAAAAAAAAAATTGTAATTTTTTTTTTATAGGAAAATTATTTTCTTAATTTCTCAGTCTGTTGCTTGTATGTCTGTTCACTTATAAATCTTTAAGGGAATCCATCTTGCAGAAGAGACAGGTCTCAGCTTACCCAAGGGCTAGGCTACAGCTGCCTACAGAAGTCAATGAAGAGTAGAGGGGCTGGACGTAAAGGAAGGAGAGTCTAAGGCTTCAAACACACAGCATAGGACAAAAACAGTCGGAAAGCGTTTTTGGTCACTGTTTTCGCAAAAACTGCAGTTTTTCTTGGTTTTTTTTCCCGCCGGCCCGTACAATCGGGAAACTGATGCAAATTTTATAACATGTTCCTAAATCCGCCAGTGCCAGAAAATGAGCTGGAAAAAAAAAATGACCGGTATAGACTACAGGTATTTTTTTCTATTAAAGTCTATGGGCTGGATAAATGGTTGGATTTTGTGTGGTGTGTGGACTTAGCCTAACACACACAAGCAGCAGCAAGAAGGATATTAGAAAGCAGTAAGGAGCAGTATAATTGTGAGTCTCACCAGGTGAGATAAGACATTCACTATACAACCAGTGCCATCTTTGTGTGTCTCTATGCCTTTTCCCATCCCCCCTTCCCTGAACAGACTAGAAGCTGAGCGGTCAATGAAGCTGAGGCCCCAAGAGACGGATTCTGTTAGTAAACAGGTAAGAAAGCAGGATGAGGAAGGAAAGGAGGCTAATAAAAGAAGTTACCATTTTTCTCTAATAAAGATACACCGTCGAGTCACTTCCTACTTTCCACATCAACAGTGCATAGGTCAGGAAGAAAGTCACATGCCACAAGCTGGCTTAGTGGGTATACAAGGTGCGCGATTAGCTCTCTGCACACATGTCCTTTGCTGCTGACATGAGCAAAAGGGGCGATTTATCAGAGTTACCAAAGGGGATGATGATTGACTTTCAGGCCAGGAGTGGCAGGATTTCTGAAACTGCGCAGTTTATGAATTGTTCGCATGTTACTTTGATGAAAGTATCTATGAGTGGACAAATGTCACTACTGTAAATAGGCAACGTGGAAACTGTCGAGCACCATGTGTCATTGTTGTGGGAGGTGAACATCGGCATCAAAGGTGCATGAAGGTGAACTGAAATGCTACAGTGGAGGAGCTCAAAACCAACTAGGGGACTACCAGACATTTGTCTTAAACAATAGAACAGGGATTGGGGCTCCAGAGGGATGATCATGCACCTCTGCTAATGGAACGGGACAACCGTTCAGATGAGAAACATCAGCTAACAAACATCCTGCAACCATTGCAGGAAGAACACAAGCTGGTGATGACAGCATTATAATCTGGGGAATGTTTGCATGGCACTCTCGGAGCCACTTATCCATGTGGCAGGCACTCTCAGCCAATTTGGGTATGAATATGTCCTTCCAGATGACGTACACCCATATATGCCGATTGTCTGCCCTGGGGCAGATGGAATCTTCCAGAACGACAATACAACATGTCACATGGCTAGAAATGTCCGACATTGGTTGTAAGACCATAACCAAGACTTCCAAGTATTATGCTGGCCCCTAATTCTCCAGAGGTGAACCTAATTGAGCATCTGTGGAATCACCTTACAAACCTTCTAATTTTTACTTGTACTGTTGATTTATTGAAAGTTGTTTTTTATTGGAGGTACCCAGTATCATGGCATGTGTACCAATCTTCCATGATAAATTTTATTTATCTGTGTCATATTTTCAACAGCAGGTAGTGGACCCACCGTGCCACTACCAAGCTTACAGAGCCTTTGATGGTAAGGATAACCTACCCCTGATGGCCGCAAGATGCTACCCCAGACCAGTCCCTGGCAGTGGTAGTTGACCTGGTCAGGGCAGAAGCACCCAGACACGGCACTACACAGAAAGGCCTCGTTCACACGACGAGTTTGGCCACGGGTTCGGCCGCGGCTTTCGCCGCGGTGCCCGTGGCCGAGTCTCGTCCTAACCTCGCCGCAAACTCGCGTCTCCCGATGCGGGTTTGCGGCGTGGGCACGGCGCAAGTGGGGCATGGTTTGGGGCGCAGCTTGCCCCCATGCAAATTAGTAGGCAAGGGCAAATGGCGCCGCCAGCCGCGGCGACACCCGTGGCAAGACCGCGCGGCCGCCGCGCTGAGGACTCCCTGTCAAGAATTGACAGGAGAGTTCACACCCACGCGCGGGAAACCAGTGCCGTGTGAATATTAATGCAGTTTCCAACAGGAAAACATGTTAACTAGGTGCGATTTGGCCGCGGTTATGGCCGTGGTTTCCACGGCCAAAACCGCGGCCAAATCCGTCGTGTGAACAGGGCCAAAGAGGGCCAAAAGGGAATACATGAGCCAGGAGATGTGCCAGGTACTGTAACAAAGAGACACAGGGCTAAACAGATGGGAAAGGCTAATGGAGGCCAAGGTGCAAAAACACACAGACTAACACCACTGGACGAACAATATATAGAAGACACAGATCAGGGACACCACCAGTAACAGAGACTAGACCCAGAACTAGGGACATGGCTCAGAACACAGACTAGTACTACAGTAAGAACACATGCTGGGAGCAAGACTGTCATTAAATTATAGCTAAGACCACAGGCCAGGAACCAGACAGACAAGAACCCAACAGAACCCAGGACAGACAGACAAGAGCCAAGGTAAACATCACAGGAACATAGACTAGAAACACAGGCCATAAACCAGGACACAGACAGACTGAACGAGAGCCAAGCACAGCGGAAATGGTAAGCAAGGCTCAGAGGTATGGGAGATACTGCTTAGTAAAGCACCAGGTGAAATGGGATTGGGTAGAGAAGCCGCACCCAGCTGGACCTACACCGGATAAATCCCAGGAGGATCAAAGACAGCTGCATGGTGCATACTGCATGGCCAAACAGGAAAAGCCCACATGGCAAACACATAAGTCTGCAACCGCCAAACTAGCGGGCAGTGGCATGACACTGTGGGCGACATGTGATATCTGGCGTCTTTTCAGCCCAATATCAGGGGCAGCTAGAGCCCTGTAGATTGTAAGCTCTCACAGGCAGGGCCCTCTCTCCCTCTGTACCAGTTGTTAGTCACTTATTGTCACTTTGTAATTGTTTGACCAATGTGATTTATGTAGCCACCTCAAATGTACAGCGCCCTGGAGTCAAGGGCGCTCTAAAATAAATGATAATAATAACTGCTAGAACCGTAGCTAAGCTACATATTTGTAACTTCACTGCGGCATTTCTGGGTGCATTACAGCTGAAACAGGTAAACCACTTTCAAAACTGTCGCCTGAGTGCTAGAATGCGCCTGATTTATGACCCGCTGTGGAGCAGGTTCATACATCAGGCGCATTCTGTGCCATTAATATGTGCATGAAATGTGGCGTGTTAACACCAAATTTCATGCATGTCGCCCAATGTACCATAAAAGTTGCACTATGTTGGTTGATTTCTAAAATAGCATATTAATCAGCTACGAGTTCACATCCCAGGTATTTTTTCCTCAAAAGCATGTTTCCTCTGTCACCTACATCCACCTCTTCATATGGGAATATTGATGAGATGCTGTCAATATACTGACTAAAATAACCCATTTAAATGGGGTTAAAAGGAGTTTTGCCACTTGGCAAAATCTTTCTGCGGCTGGTTCGTAGCAAGCCACAAGCCGGCCAGTGATCAGGGAGAGAACTGCATTTGCACAGCTCTCCCCCATTTATGTCTATGGGAGGTCTGAATACAGCGGAGCAAAAATGTTTGGCTTTATTCGGAACGGAACTCCAGCAGAAATTACTGCGAGGACGACCACAAGTGCTGCCCACCCCATTTACTGAGGTGGTCACTATGAGCCGATCTGCTGCGCTAACAAGGTCAAATAGCAAAAAGGTATGTCCTTTAAAGGTATGTTCACATGTCAAACTTGTCCAAACAGGAAATTCTGACAATCTGAGGATTTCTACTAAACAGAGGTGATATTCATCCCTGATTTGTATGTGGGACAGCCCTATATCAATGGGGCTAACATCCTTCACTCCTCCCAGGTCCGGATCCAATGAGAATATGTTCATTTTTTTCCCACAACATGGATTTGAATTCTGTGTTGTGAAAATCCGCACTGGCGTTTGCTCCATGAACCACTATGCAGTGTTTCTCAACTCCGGTCCTCAGGTCCCACCAACAGGTCATGTTTTCAGGATTTCCCTAGCATTCTGCACAGGTAATATCATTACTGTCAGTGCATTCTGCACAGGTGATATCATTATTGTCAGTGCATTCTGCACTGGTGATATCATTACTGTCAGTGCATTGTGCACAGGTGATATCATTACTGTCAGTGCATTCTGCACAGGTGATATCATTACTGTCAGTGCATTCTGCACACGTGATATCATGGGTGTAAGTGCATTCTGCACAGGTGATATCATTACTGTCAGTACATTCTGCACAGGTGATATCATTACTGTCAGTGCATTCTGCACAGGTGATATCATTATTGTCAGTGCATTCTGCACAGGTGATATCATTATTGTCAGTGCATTCTGCACAGGTGATATTATTGTCAGTGCATTCTGCACAGGTGATATCATTACTGTCAGTGCATTCTGCACAGGTGATATCATTATTGTCAGTGCATTCTGCACAGGTGATATCATTACTGTCAGTGCATTCTGCACAGGTGATATCATTACTGTCAGTGCATTCTGCACAGGTGATATCATTATTGTCAGTGCATTCTGCACAGGTGATATCATTATTGTCAGTGCATTCTGCACAGGTGATATAATTACTGTCAGTGCATTCTGCACAGGTGATATCATTGTCAGTGCATTCTGCACAGGTGATACATTACTGTCATGGCATTCTGCACAGGGGGATAGAATTACTGTCAGTGCAGTCTGCACGGTGAGATTCATTACTGTCAGTGCATTCTGCACAGGTGATATCATTATTGTCAGTGCATTCTGCACAGTGATATCATTACTGTCAGTGCATTGTGCACAGGTGATACATTACTGTCAGTGCATTCTGCAGAGGAGATAACATTACTGTCAGTGCATTCTGCACAGGTGATAGAATTACTGTCAGTGCATTCTGCACAGGTGATAGAATTACTGTCAGTGCATTCTCTACAGGTGATATCATTAGTGTCAGTGCATTCTGCACAGGTGATATCATTATTGTCAGTGCATTCTGCACAGGTGATATCATTACTGTCAGTGCATTCTGCACAGGTGATATCATTATTGTCAGTGCATTCTGCACAGGTGATATCATTACTGTCAGTGCATTCTGCACAGGTGATATCATTATGGTCAGTGCATTCTGCACAGGTGATATCATTATTGTCAGTGCATTCTGCACAGGTGATATAATTATTGTCAGTACATTCTGCACAGGTGTTTAGAATTACTGTCAGTGCATTCTGCACAGGTGATATCATTACTGTCAGTGCGATTCTGCACAGGTGATATCATTAACTGTCAGTGCATTCTGCACAGTGATATCATTATGGTCAGTGCATTTCTGCACAGGTGATATCATAAAGTCAGTGCATTCTGCACAGGTGATATCATTACTGTCATTGCATTCTGCACAGGTGATATCATTACTGTCCGTGCATTCTGCACAGGTGATATTACTGGCAGTCCCATTCTGCACAGTGATAGAATTACTGTCAGTACATTCTGCACAGGTGATATCATATTGTCATGCATTCTGCACAGGTGATATCATTACTGTCAGTGCATTCTGCACAGGTGATATCATTACTGTCAGTGGCATTCTGCACAAGGTGATATCATTACGGGTCAGTGAATTCTGCACAGGTGATATCATTATTGTCAGTGCATTCTGCACAGGTGATATCATTACTGCCCAGTGCATACTGCACAGGTGATATCATTATGGGTCAGTGCATTTCTGCACAGTGATATCATTAAAGGTCAGTGCATTCTCACAGGTGATATCATTACTGTCAGTGCATTCTGCACAGGTGAATATCAATTACTGTCAGTGCATTCTGCACAGGTGTTTATCATTACTGTCATGCATTCTGCACAGGTGATAGAATTACTGTCAGTACATTCTGCACAGGTGAATCATTATTGGTTCAGTGCATTCTGCACAGGGGATATCATTACGGTCAGTGCATTCTGCACAGGTGATATCATTACGGTCAGTGCATTCTGCACAGGTGATATCATTCTTCTCAGAGCATGCTGCACAGGTGATAGAATTACGGGCAGTGCATTCTGCACAGGTGATATCATTATTGTCAGTGCATTCTGCACAGGTGATATCATTATTGTCAGTGCATTCTGCACAGGTGATATCATTACTGTCAGTGCATTCTGCACAGGTGATATCATTACGGTCAGTGCATTCTGCACAGGTGATATCATTACTGTCAGTGCATTCTGGGGGAGATCCTGAAAACATGACCTGTTGGTGGGACCTGAGGACCGGAGTTGAGAAACACTGCACTATGCGGACTGGCCATTCAGATTCCACAAGGATTTTAAGGAGGAATTCAACACAGAATCCGCATTTAATTTAGAATCCGTCCTGTGGCAATGCTCTCAATGACTGAACAGCATTAGACTGTTTACAGAGATAATTCTAGAGAACTAAGTGAGCTCATAAATAGTGAATCCTAGCAGGGTCTGGTCGGTTAGGTCATCTATTCCTGATACTATCCAGCCTTCAAGCCTCATGGCTAAACTTGCTTCATTGAAGCTGGAATTTGTCTTTTCCTTTAATGAAGTTCAGTAAGATCTAAAATAAATGAAAGAAATGTGTTACTTACAGGAGAAGCTATCCTCAAAGAGAGGGTCTATGTTATGGAGCAGCTCCACTCTGGGGGATGGGCGTCCTTCACTGAAACAGAAGAAAGAGAAGCCAAACATTATTCTCCATCTAACATCTGCTAATTGCGTCTTCTATTTTAATACTTCCTTTGTTATAACTCTAGGAAATAACTGGCTTGACAGTAAACCATTAGCCACTTGTTTTTAACACAGAAAAGGACACGTAGCTGCCCATAAAGACCAAAAGGAAAAATTATGTACAGATATATTATGGATAATAAGATTTCTGGAGAATTCCCATCAAAAATTAAATGGAGAACTGCATAAATAATAAATGAGCAGCTGTGTACCTATCTGTGTACAGCGCTGTATAATATGTTGGTGCTATATAAGCAATGGAAAATAGATAAAAATACACTTTTTACAGCTATGTACCCACCCATGTGTCAGAATCAATAAGATAATTAAAGAAGAGAAGATGCTTCACAATTGTTATCTTACAGGAAACTTAAGTTATTAGTTAAAAAAGACATAGGTGATGTGATGGGTCTGGTTGAGTTTTAGGCTTTGTTCACACGATGTACTGTGTCTTTCGGGAGCTCGCACTCATACGCACATACTCCCGCGGCACGGGGGGGCCCATTGACATTCGCCACCCGAGGCTCGCAGTCGCCGCAAGCAATTGACATGCCACTTATCCCCCGTGTGTACAATACGATCGTATTGTACGAGCGGCGAGAGGAGGCGTAATCCATAGTTCTCATAGAGAACTATGGATTACCGGAATTTCGGCACGCATCTCGCCCGTATTAGAGCGCAAATACATGGCCAAATGTGTGTGAACATAGCCTTAGGGTCCATCTACACAGCATACCTTTCCAGTCAGTTTTTAACGCGGATTCGGATTTTCAAAATGGTCAGAAGCAGACTGTAAAAGCATCCCCATAGACTTCAATTGAAAATCCGAGTTGTAGTCCACACGATAGGATTTTCAGTAGGTCGGATTTCTAAACCGCCGTTTTTCCGTAAAACCGCAGTATTAGGTAAAAAAACGCATCCCAAACATTTCTATATCAGATCTGCATCCGATTCCTATAGAGATGACTGTATGACTTTTATGACTGTAAATCCTAAAAAGACCTAAAATCCACATTGAAAACCATGTTAAAATACTCGTTGTACATCGTGGTTTTAGGATTCAAAATCCGATGAGTATTTTGACAGGTGTCATGTGGACACAGGCGTAGGCTATGTCTACACAGCAAATGTAAAAACGCCGCCCAAAATCAGACAGTGTTTTAACATTGCCGTACCGCAGTCTTTAACGCTGGTTTGCGCAAAGAAACGCAGTCTGTTGCAGGATTTCCCGCTGATCCAGTAAATTGACTGTACGGAAATCCAATGGGAATCAGACTGTAGATAGAACATTGTTTAGAAATCCCACAGTAGAAAATCCGTGCTGTGCAGACTACAGCACTGATTCCTTATTCGGTCTATGGGCACTGGTTACAGTCAGATTTTTGTGGATTCTAAATAATGAATCTGCTTAAAAATCCAACTGTAAACCAGTGCTGTGTAGACATAGCCACAGGCCTTGTCCCCACCTCCGGGTTTTCACCCGGTGTTTCAGACTGTTTTGAAAACCGTCTGCAAATTGGGTGAAAACTTTTGACATGGGGCTCTATGGAAAACCCGCGCAGCGGTCCCCACTGCACCAGTTTTTATCCCGGCGGTCTGAAAAAACATAGAACATGTTCATTCTTCCTTCCGGTTTTCGGGCGGCAGAAGAACATGTTTATGTGAAGGGGGAGGGCTTTTCTACACTAATCGCAGAGAAAAGCCGTCCCCCTGCGGCCGTGTGTACGGCCCGAAAACAATTCAAATACTGGTCGGATAAACCAACCGGTATTTGTCCTGTGCCGTGTAAACAGCCCCTTACTGTCAACTATATTTACTATTTTGCCATAGGCAAACTTAAACTCTATCAGTTCTCTATCTATAAAACACTAAAACATAACTTTTATTATGTATAACTCTTAACCTCTATACACACTATTTAAAACCTGATTTCTAACCTCACCATTTAACCCTTTCTACTTCTGAAGGAAAGAATAGCTCCTTTTCCATTTTCAAGTCTGGTAGAACCCCCCCGACCAACAGGAAAGCCTTATCTCGACAGCAATGTACTAACGCCAGTAAGGCTATGTTCACACGGCGTAATTGCGGGGCGTAATTACGCCCCACAATTACGCCGTGTGGATGGGGGCGGGGCGGGAGAGTGAGCGGGGGCCGGCACATTCGCCGGCCCATAGACAATCACTGCTAGCGGTGCGTATACGACGCTAGAAAGTGACACGTCAATTATCTCCACGCCCGCCGGATTCGCCGGGCGGGGGGAGGAGACGTAATCCATAGTTCTCTATGAGAACTGTGAATTACCGTAATGAATGGGCAGTTTTCGGCCCGTAATTGGCGCACTTCGGCGCGTAATTACAGACCGAAATACGGCCCATTTTAAGCCGTGTGAACATGCCTTAAGGGATCCCAAGCCTCCTACTTGGGCAATCGTTCTTAATCTAATGGACACAAGACAAGTAGACAAGTAGAAAGGGTTAAATGGTGAGGTTAGAAATCAGGTTTTTAAATAGTGTGTATAGAGGTTGAGTTATACATAATAAAAGTTACGTTTTAGTGTTTTATAGATAGAGAACTGATAGAGTTTAAGTGTGCCTACGGCAAAATAGTAAATATTGTGATCAATACTCACTCTCTGTTCTCTTGTGAGATTCCCCTTTTTTTTGGAGACTATTTTACTGTCAACTAAACCTAAAGCAGCCTTCAATGTAGCAAAATGCATGTAAACCTTGCTTGTGTATTAGCTTTCTTATTTACCATTTTATACATAAACTAAATGATTGTGTTATGTGTAGCAATCATCTGTTAATTTCCTTAAAATTTTTGTGGTCAATGTTTTCATTCATCTTTCATTTAAAAAATGTTTGACTTTGCTTTTGTTTTTACCGTAAAAGTCTAAAACAATACACACATGAAATAGTAACTTGTCTCATGTAAATATTTGATTCATCTCTGCAGTCTTGCCCAAAAAAGAACACATAATATGAAACTAGTCAAGATGACATATTGTAAGTATTGTCATTTGAAGAGCAGAGAAATTAGTGAGATGATTCCTTATTGGGAAGCAGTCACATATAATGCTGTGAGATCAAAACAGCTGAGGAAATGAAACATTCCAGTCCTAATGAAAAACAATCATCTCTTTACTCACTGGAAATTTCCTCCACAGAAATGTAAACCTGGGCTTATAACCAAAACCTGATTATTCAAATGCTCAGTAAAGAAGGCACTTTGTGTTCTTTATTAGGACTTGTTAGCACATACATTATTGATCCCAATAGCTGAACATCTCTGCCGGAAGATGGCTTTCAGGGTCAAGATTAGTGCAAACCTAGTTAAACTGTGCATATGTGAACAAGTGCTTACAGGGGATGTTTAGCCATAGCCCTATATACCTCACATCTGAGCATAAAGCATTTCTGCCCATTGTGCATGCCCAGACATATACAGGCAGTCCCCGAGTTATAAACATTCAATTTACTTATATGGACTATGTCATCAGAAAATGACCTGCTGTTTAACTCATGGCTTTATGTTAAACACTTTTTTTTAAGAATTTTTGGTTGCGTTTTTTTAATGTCCCATATCTCAGTGAATATTTTTAAAAGAGTCTAAATCCTGCAGTTTTCACTTTGGCCTAATAATAGCCTGACACTTCCTGTTCTGTACAGAAAACTTTTCAGTAGTCTCTTCATTATCAACACAGGAAAGAGTACACTGAAAAGTAACACCAATGTGTATAGATAACAAAAATCCACCATTCACAAGAGGGGATGGGCAAGGCTCGCCCTCTCTCCTCCTCTCTGAGCAGTGACATCTTCCCAGGTCACAGATCATGTCTAGAAAACTCTCCCATAGAAGTCAGTGGGTCTGCTCCTGTTCACAGGCTCCTATGTCCATGAAGCTGCTGTAAAAAAAATATCTTTAAATACTTTTAAAAGCAGCTCAAGCAAGATGGCTGCCCCTGTAATTGTATACAGAAAACAGAATTTAAAAAAAATTCACAAATCGTAAAATAACCACGGTGAGGAAGAATAGAATATGTATCTCACTTCAATGAGTAAAAGAAAAGTTGCCGGTAGATTCCGTTGTTGGGAGTGATTCAATATGTGGCATTAAAGTAATTGAGTCACACCACATTTACTTTAGCCCCAGGTGCCTTGGCTCTCCCACGCTCTTTTAGCAACACCGCATGCTATATGCTGCAGCTGCCCGCGCATGTGCCACCAGACTTTCTTCCTCCAGATGTGACCAGAATGCGGCCAACCCGGGCCAAATTTTCGCACGTATATCTGGACTGACAACACTGCTATTTTTAATATCTCACTCGATTCTTGCACCATGGAGAGTTTATTTGCCTTTTATTCTATAGGTTTGCTCTAGATAAATTATATACATTTCATGAATTGAAGAGGAGGTGCTGTTGATTTACGGAAACCTTAGAATGAAAATCCTTCCAGTGAGCACCCACAGACTCACATAGCCAAGGTGTGCGATTCTAACAATATTTCCTTGAGGGACAGATAGTAAAGTGGAATCTTCTGAATAGGGGTACAGCAGAGTAAAACAGAGGTATTCTCCCTTCCCTAGCCTATCAAAAAACTAAAAAAAACATTTTGGTGGAAGTTATTTAAAAATGTACGTGTTCCAACTTACACCCAAACTCATCTTAAGACCAAACCTACAGAACCTACCTTGTTTGAACCCACAGACTGCTTGTATACAGAAAGGAGCCAAGCAGAAGATGTATTCCCTATGCAATTACTAATATACTTGAATCAGAGCAAATGTAAATATTGAAACTGAAAATAATGAAGAACGAGTATTTTACTTCTATGGAATGGATAGAGATAACCAAGTCTTCTGCTTTGCACAATCCCTACTTGTAACCCTGCACTCACATGAATGAGCCCTATGTCTCCTGTATACGTCTGAGTACCTGCTAGAGGGCCATTTATAAAGTATGGCGACAAGACCCTATGAACTTGAGTATAGTTCTCAGATCCTCTCAAACAGGGAGAATGAGCTAGAATCTCATTCATTGTGAAATAATGAGGACATTTTTCTGTTGCAGATACTGAAATACCTTGTTACCAGGAGCATTTTAGGATGTTTTCACCTATTCAAACAAGAGGATTGCAGATTAAGAGAAAAATAGGAAATGATAAACATTTACACATGATTTACATGCATTACAGTTACTATATCCGATTCTGGTGGAAGCAAAGGGTTATGCCTAGCAAGGACCACCATTACTGCAGTACAGCTGGTATTGCCATATGGCGCTCGGCCAAACTGTGAAACAAGGTGGGGGGGGGGGGGCTCTGCTGCTATAAGCCTGTTCTTTCTACCGTTTAGGTAATGCGACTCAAATACAATTGTGTACAAAAGTGTGGCAGTGCAGAGAACTATCCGCTCCCTGCCCCTACATACTGGGGGCTCTGTATACCTTTTTACTAAGGGGCTCTATAAAGCTACCTACTGAGAGGGTCTATATACCTATGTAACTACTGGGGGGGGGCATATATACCTATATACCTCCTGTGGGGCATATATACCTATCTAACTCCTGTGGGAGGCTAGATAAATACCTGCCTCCTGGGGAACCTATGTATCTACCTATGGACTGGGGGCCCTACATACCTACCTAATGGGGTAACCCTATATGCCTACCTACGGGGGGCCATATATGTCTACTTACCAACTGGAGGGGCTCTATATACCTACCTACTGGGGAGTCTATATACCTACCTGTTGAGGAGGCCTATATACCTATCGATATATATCGATATTGAAGCAAAGTATCATTTTAACTGCCTAAACATGGCATATCTATTCTACTGAAAGAGAGCATCATGCATGTAGTAAGTTATCAAATGAATGGACAAGGGAAGGAAAACTAGCAGCATATAAGGCCGTGTTCACACGGCTTATTCCCGACGGATTTGTGCGCCGTATTGAGCGCACAAATCCGCCGTGAATAAGGGGCGGGGCCGGAGCACGGCGGGGGTGCCGCTCCCGGCCCCATAGACAATGCATAGACAATGCATTGTTTACGGCGCGTCCGCGCCGTAAATAATGTGCATGTCACTTTCTCCCCCCGCGGCGGATTCGCCGAGAGGGGAGGAGCGACGGATTCCACTGTTCTCAATGAGAGCAGTGGATTACCGTAATTGCTGCCGCGGATTGGCGCCGTACTGAAGCGCAAATCCGGCGCGCAGTACGGCGCCAATCCGCGGCAGAATAAGCCGTGTGAACGAGGCCTTAGGAGTAAGGCTAGGTCTACAAAGCATAGGACAAAAAACCAAAACCTAAAAACTGCTTTGAATGTCACAAACCAGCTGTGTTCCCGGCAAGTTTTTTGTTTGGTTTTCAGTTTTCAGTAGAACCGTCCAAAAACTGCACCAAACAACGTCCGCTAGTTTACATAGACTTCAAAAGTACATTTTCTACCCTGCTCTGTTGTTTTTTTACATCATGTTACAAAGAATGACCAGCAGCAAAAACAAGCAGAAATAAAAACGTTTGGTGGAGACTAGAGAACATTTTTTTTTACTATTAAAGTCTATGGGACCTGTTTTCAGTCGTTTTCTCAGCAGTTTTAGAAAATGAAAAACACTTAAAAAATGACTGAAAATGTGTGCAATGGAGACATAGCCTCATAAGTGGAGGTTATGAGGAATGCATTATCAAAGAGCTGTTAAACCTATCACGTAGTTTATGCCCCCCCTGCTGAGGACAGCACAAGCTAGTGACAGACCTGCTGTTTCCAGCCCTGTGTCCCTTATACTGTAAGATGCTGTAGTTTTCATGTATTTAATGCTCAAATCAGCCAGAAGAGTCATTCAAAGAGTCAGTTTTTTCAAACCCCGCCCACCTGAGGCTAGTCCCGCCCACCTCAACTGATAAACCTATTACATTGAATAGGCAGAAACATGTGAATAACTGCCAGTGGGTGGGGCAAGCCTTTGGTGGGCGGGGCTAATGCCTGTTCATGAATAAGATTTGAGCATTAAATGCTATAAAACTCCAGCATCTTACAGAATAAGGGACACAGCGCTGGAAACAGCAGGTCTGTCACTAGCTTGTGCTGTCCCCCGCAAGGGGGGCATAATATATGTGACAGGTTCCCTTTAAGCCCACTGGAACAGAAAGGAATCCATTATTAAGTGTTAACTCGAATGGCTGGGAGACAACCATTAATATATATTAATTTATCACACAGATATATAATTAATTTCCCCTCTAATTTCCACGTAAAAAAAAAAAAAATGGAGGAGAGGGGGGACCCCTTCCTTGTTCCAAATTTACTTGGGAATGCTTTACCTTTGTCTGTACCTAATTGTGACTCCCTGCACTTCTGCTTCTAGTCTTATGAAATTCTTCATAGTGCTGGATTTTTAGATGACCGATTATATAATGGTATTGGAATTTTTCCCATTTAAGTTTTCCAACAGCATGTAATCTGTTCATATTTATGACAATGGCATGGCAACAGTAGGAAATCTAAAACTGAGATCTGCATCTGTTTCCAATGCAAGTCTTCTTTTTAAAGAGGATTTGGGGCTGTTCCTGACATGTCTGTTTTAGTAAGTACTTCTGTTCCCTGTAAAACAACAATTGTGGGGTATATTCTCTTATTACTCGGTGCAGTGCTGATCCTCAGTTATTCCTTTTAGAAAATAATTACCAATCTGTCAGCTGGGTGTTGCCACATGGGGCTGTGTCCTGCACAGACGACATTGTCCAATTAGTGCCGACAGTCAGTGTGTGCAAGGACACACCCCCTGAAAGCTGGAATGGTAACACCCATCTGACTGATTCAGTAATACATTTCTAGAAGGAATAACAGAGGAACAGCACAACACAGAATTAGAGAAGATGCTCCATAGTTGTTACTTCACAGGGAACAAAAGTATCAAAATAGACATATCAGAAGAGTACACAGGTACAGTACCAAAATAGTACTGTATTAGAAATTTACTTTTTATACAACTTCTTCGGGGCTTTTGTGTAGGTTTACTGAAGTAACCTTGTTTTAAACCAATATTTCTGGAAGATTTGGTTAACAAAACGTATCTTCAACTAAGATCATACTTTAGCAAAAGTAAACCAAGGATTTAATATTCCTAGCTCAATTACCCAAAGACAGTGGACATGGGCTAGTTACAAATCACAATGGCTTCAAAATATCGCACTTATTTTCACTGTTCAGAAAGTTCTAGTTGTCCTTTAAGAAAATGTAAGAATTTATATCCTTGACATTTCAGTTATGTGATAAGATTTTCTTTTAAGCAATGGTAACATTTGTACATTTCTACTGCTTTTATTTTACCCTGAATTCTTGATGATACATTAAATATTTAGCACTGCTTCAAATTGATTTATGTGCCACACACACAGATAAATAGTCACAACTCCACCTGGTCACATATACTGATTATGTAAATTTATGTATGGAAAATAAGCTCTGTAACCTATTTAAAAAAAAAAAAAATTCATTTACATTAAAATTCTTGCAATTACATTCTTCTGTGTGTACTGTGGAATCCCTATATGACTATAATTGGAGTTGCAATACTCCTTTCCACAAGCACCATTATATTTGCACCATTGTGCTGGGCAAAATACTTTACATACACAGATCACAGGTGTGTGCAGTATATTGTCATTTTACTGCTCTCCTATTACTTGACTCAGGAAGACTGTAATAAAAGTACTAAAATGACAGGCCAAGGAGGACTTTATTAGGGCTCCACAATTGGGTAGCAGAGGGCAATTGAATGGTAGAGGGGGGGCCCACACTGACAATGGCATCTAAGTGGTTCAACAGCCAGGACTGAATTTATCTCTGGTCCAAGCTGCTGACAGTGGAGTTACAATGTAATTACCAACTGGAACCCACTGTGTATGGAGCAAGCTCAGAAGATTAGGGATAAATAAGTGGCTCAAGAACTGGTGTTGGAAAGAAAGGGTTTAGTTTGCTTCAGGGGCGTCGCTATGCAGATTAATTCGGGGCACAAGCCCCGAATAAATCTGCCTGTGGCCTGAATCTCGGCGGCTCCAGGCCGCTGCCATGGGCCTGGAGCGCTCCTTAGTGCGGGCAGCGCCCGCCGATCTCTGACTGCTCGGCCGTTTCACAGCGGCAGCGCAGTCAGAGTCCGGGAAGAGGGATGTTGGATCGTTCCCGTCCTGTCTTCTCCCCTGTATGTACAGCGCTTGGTAAGCGCTGTACATACACCTGAGCGTCGCAGGAGGCGTGAGGCACCGCTTTTATCACCCCCCTGCGACGCTGGGATCCTCTAAGCCGGCAGCTCTGCCAGCCAAGGAGGTCCCGGGCCCCGCGAGATGGCGTAAGCAGAGTGATGACATCACTCTGCTTATACTGTTCTCAAGCTGCAGGACCAGGACGCGCGGACCGTGCTGAGGTGAGTAGGTTTTTTAAATTTTATTTTTATTAGGTATGGGAGGCATATCACTGGCTACAGAGGGCATATCACTGGCTACAGGGGGGGCATATCACTGGCTACAGGGGGGGCATATCACTGGCTACAGAGGGGCATATCACTGGCTACAGAGGGGGCATATCACTGGCTACAGAGGGGGCATATCACTGGCTACAGAGGGGCATATCACTGGCTTCAGGGGGCATATTATGTGGCTACATGGGGCATATTATCTGGCTAAGGGGGCATATTACCGGCTAAAGGGGGCATATTACCGGCTAAGGGGGGCATACTACCTGCTAAGGGGGCATATTAAATTGGCTAAGGGGGGAATATTACTAGCTAAGGGGGGCAGTAACCTGGCTACAGGGGAATAATAACCTGCCTACAAGGAGCATATTACTGGCTACAGTGGGCATATTAGTGCCTAAAGGGGGCACCTAGCTACAGAGGGCAGTAACCTGGCTAGAGGGGCTAATGACCTGACTAGAGGGGGCAACTACTTGGCTAAAGGGGGCTACAACCTGGCTACAGTGGGCTACTACCTGGCTATAAGTGGCAAATATTTACCTACATGGGGGTAATTATTACCATTTGGGGCACGATAGATGGGGATTTTGTATAGAGATAGGAAATTTTAGAGAAATGCTGATAAAATGAGGAGTCTAAGATGTTTGTTTTGTAAATTTTTCAGTGAAGAGTTGTGGACGGTAGAAGTCATCATGGCGTCTGGGCCGGATGGAGAAGAAGGGAAATAGAACGAATCTTCAGAGGCGTCTCCTGTGAGTCACTAAATGTAACTGCAGTGTAATCACTTCTATTTCTCTTGAGCCGACATACAAAGGTTTTTCTATGTAAAAATACATCCGCAGTTCACAATGAGACGCAAAAAATTCTGTGTGAACCCAGCCCTACTCAGAAAAACTTAAGGGCCCGAGCCCCGGATGTTTTGGGACCCTAGCAACGCCCCTGGTTTGCTTGAGAGTGGAGTCAACCTCTTTTTTTGAGTAGTGGCTCTTAGGTAGGGATATGCTGCACTTGAATGGGGAGGGTACTGGGTGTTGAGGGACAGATGGCTAATAGAGTGGTCTACCCCTTCCCAATATTCGATGTGCAATCATGTCACAATATCTGGTGTGGTATATAGAACCTGCTCAGAACTTGTTTTTTTTACAGCTGACATCCGAGTTGCAAGGTGCGGTCTTCATGGGTCGGAATTCCATTTTTCCAGTACATCCCACAGAAGAATTTGGAGTCCATGAAAATATTTTGAACTTGTTATCATGTTCTTTTCAGACCATTTCTATAAAAACATTCTGATTTTTGCAATGTGGCAGGGAGCACTGTCATTAATGGATATGGTTACCATGAAGGTGGACTTCGTCTGCGACAATGTTTAGGTAGGTGGTATATGTCAATATGTAGCTTTTCTCTGTGATTGGACCAGAAGACCTACCTGTGACTAAGATGGAGATAACGCTAAGCCATGTAACTGCTTAGATGCCATGGTCAGTGTGACTGCGGAATCTCAGTAGATAGACTGTGGAGGTGCCACCAACACATGAAGCAAGGTGCCAATCAGTTGGCATAGTAATAAAGGCATTCAGGCCTGCTGTCTTATACTTCCTATACTGTTGGTAGGGGTGTAAAAGAAATGCAGTACAGTAATTGTGCCTTTTGCTGCAATATAATAGCATTGGAGTGTAGGTGTGTTCGCACCGGTTAATAGCCAAAGGTTATGTAAAAAACAATTTTTATAATTGTTGTAAAATATTAAAAAATTAAATATATTACAAATTCAAAACCACCCCTTGCTCTGTTTATCATAACAATATTGCAGCCTACATAAAAGTCTAATCTCTTATTTTAGATGAAAAAAATGAAAACACCATTGAAAACAGCTAGTTCTTCTGGTCCAATCACGGAGAAAAACTACTGCAAAAAAAAGTGAAATTTTGAAATTTCACCTCCATTTTAATTTCTGTGAAACCCCAAAAGGATTAGCAAACTTCCTAAACACTGTTTTGAATACTTTAAGGGGTGTAGTTTCTTAGATGGAGTACTTTATGGGGGTATCTAATATACAGGCCCCTCAAAAATATGCCAGAACTGGACTGGTCCCTAAAACAATCCGTGTTGCAAACTTTCTTGAAAATGTGAAAAATTGCTACTAAATTTGTAAGCGCCCTAATATCGTAAAAAAACAAACATTTAGAAAATTATGCCAACGCACAGTGGACATATGGTAGATCCTAGCTATAAACTATTTTGTGAGGTATAACTGTCCTAAACACAGACATTTTTGATCTTTGGAAATGGCAAATTTTTTAACATTTTTACAATATTTTGATATTTTTCACAAATAAACAAGGATTGAATGAACCAAAATTTCTTACTAACCTAAAGCACTAAGGGCGCAATGTCCCATTAGGGCTGCACCATTTTTTGGGTTTATTTTGCACCAAAAAACTGTTGACGCCGTATTCACTACAAAAATGAACTGTCATACACCAAAACTAGGCACATTTTATGCCAGGCATGACAATTTAGAAGGCGCCTAAAGTAGGCGCATCAGTTTCTGTATCAAAAAAGTTATTCCCACCTAAAGTGACACGTCAGATTTCTTAAGGAGTTAAAATACCACAAACGATCAATAGAAAATAGACATGACCATGCCATAGGTAGGATCATGTAAAAGAAAAACAGCAGAGTCAACTGATAACCTTTTAAAGTATCTATCATGAACTGAAAAGGACACATGCAAGGGAGTAAGGTACGGCTCAGATGCACCCTGTACGGCCGGTGATGGAGACTGTACGAGACAGCTCCGAGGCCCTGTTGTACCGGGTGCTCCAAGCCTTCCCGTCCCCCCCATTCGCCTCTAAACTCCTTGAGCAACACGTCCATCTTCAACTGTCCTCCCATCTTTCCACCAACTCTCTCCTAGACCCACACCAATCGAGCTTCCGTCCCCACCACTCTACTGAAACCGCCCTAACCAAAGTCACCCAACGACTAGCAACTGCCCCAAAGCCTCACGCCACTACTCTGTGCTTCTCCTCCTAGACCTTTCCTCTGCCCTTTTACACTGTCGACCATTCACTTCTCCTACACATCCTATCCTCCCTCGGCATCACGGACTTGGCCCTTTCCTGGATCTCCTCGTACCTTTCTGATTGGACATTCAGCGTCTCTCATTCTCGCTCCACCTCCTGCCCCCGGCCTCTCTCTGTTGGTGTTCCCCAGGGGTCAGTCCTGGGCCCACTACTCTTCTCTATCTACACTCTTGGTCTGGGTCAGCTAATAGCATGACATGGCTTTCATTACCAACTATATGCTGATGACACCCAACTCTACATCTCCGGCCCAGATATCGCCTCTCTTCTCTCCCGGATCCCTAACTGTCTTTCGTCCATCTCCTCCTTCTTCTCCTCCCGTCTCCTCAAACTAAACGTGGAGAAAACTGAATTCATTATCTTCCCACCATCCCACTCCAGCTCTCCACCTGATCTCTCTATCACTGTTAGTGGCTAGACTCTCTCACCAGCACCACAGGTCCGCTGCCTTGGGATAATCTTTGACTCCAATCTGTCCTTCAAACCGGACATCCAAACCCTTACCTCTGCCTGTCACCTCCACCTAAAAATATTTCCCGAATCCGCTCATTTCTTAACTCTGAAAGCACAAAAATGCTCGGGCCATGCCCTCGTCATCTCCCGGAACTAACATTTCAACGTCCTTCTCTGTGGCCTCCCATCTAGCCCCCTCACTCCCCTTCAAACCATCCTTAACTCTGCTGCCCGTCTTATTCACCTCTCTCCTCGCTACTCCCCTGCCTCTCCCCTCTGCCTATCCCTTCACTGGCTACCCATTGCCCAGCGAATCCAGTTCAAGCTAGCAACTTTGACCTACAAGGCTCTTCATAACCTCTCCCCTTCATATATCTCTGTCTTAATTTCTAAATATCTCCTCTCACACAACCTCCGCTCCTCACAGGACCTTCTCCTCTGCTCTCCTCTTATCACCTCCTCACAAACCGCTCCAAGACTTCTCTCGTGCTTCCCCCACACTTTGGAACTCACTGCTCCAACACCTCAGACTCTCCCCCTCTCTCACCGACTTCAAACGTAACCTGAAAACCCACCTCTTCAGGATTGCCTATAACCAACATTAACCGTGTTGCACTGCTCCGCCCCACAAACATGTCTGCCCCTCACCTTCTGTCTCTTCACCCCTTTCCTGTAGATTGTAAGCCCTCGCGGGCAGGGACCTCTCTCCCTCTGTACCAGTTGTTAGTCACTTATTGTCACTTTGTAATTGTCTGACCAATGTTATTCTTGTACCCGCCTGAAATGTACAGCGCCCTGGAATCAAGGGCGCTACAAAATAAATGATGATAATAATAATAATAATAATAATAATAATGAATGCATACATAGGAATTCATCACCTATAAACTGCTATGGCAGCCTTGATTATATTCTATTAGTATAGTATCCCATTTAATAAGATGTGGTAGATACAGTTTGACCGAAATGTGTAGTAAGAATCTCAAGTACTGCCGTACCTGTGGTGTATGTTTGCTTTTTGCATTTCAGCCACCACAGCGTGCACCAGCGTATTTCTTTCATTGTTGTTTGGATGTGCTAACTATGTAATTTTCGCATATTAAATGGTTTCCATAATAACCTATGCATGATGAATACCACTGTATGTCATCTTTCATAGCCATCTCTTTAGCATATTACCAAAAGGGATATGTATTAAATAGAGGCCAAGCATGAAATGTGAACAGGGCCTTAGCTAGCAAGTTACATCTACAGACACACAGCTTATAATTCTCTGATTAAGATTAGTTATTTTAGCTATATCTCTATTTAATCCTTAGAGGGAAGGAACTAAAGGGCTGCAGTTATTTACTTCTACATGTACTTTCCCCAATATTGAAATTAATGGAGTGTGCAAACTGCAATTTAAAAGGGAATCTATCACCATTTGTTTTCTACTAATTAAAACCAGCTACTGATACACATTCTTTTCTTCTTAGCGGTTTTTATTTTCTTATTGTAGACTTTTTAATTCTGTTGTCCGTATATGATTATGGAGGCAGACATCTTGCCTGAGCTGCTTTTAACAACATTTAGAGAGAAACTTTGCAGTAGCTCCTATGGACATAGGAGTCTGAAAAGGAGCAGACCCATTGACTTTCATAGTAGAGTTTTCTAGACATTTTCTGTGACCTGTGAAGAAGTCACTGTCCCCGGAGGAGAAGAAGGGGAGCTGTGACTATCTCCTATTGTGAATCGTTGATCCTGTGTTATCTATGCAGATTGGTGTCTCTTTTCAGCGTAATCCTGCCTGTGCCGAAAAGTTTTTTCTACTGTACATGAAGTGTCAGACAATTATTAGGAATAGCAGCCAAAGTCGAAACTGCAGGATTTCAGGATAAAAAATAATGATAGTGATATGGAAAATTTAAAAACACAACAACAAATTCTTAAAAAAATGTGTTTAACATAAAACCATGAGTTAAATAATAGGTCACTTTCTGATGACACATTCCCTTTAATAAAGCTCATAGGAAGCATTTAATACTCATTTAATTATAGATAAGGACTTCACAACATTTGGACTGCAAAAGGATTTCTAGAGGCCTGCAAACAAGACCGCAGAAGGTCACAAAACTTCACCACCAAAAATCCATTTATTAAAGGTATAGAACAAATTACCTGATAGTTTCCCATACGTTGAATCCATCCAAGGGCTTGGTACCATTAATAGTACCTCCAGATAGATGCACTAGTGTCGGTAACCAGTCTGAAATATGGATCAATTCTCTACTAATGACACCTCTCTGCTTTAATAAGGGACTTGTGACAAAGCCAACTCCTCGTACTCCACCTTCCCAAAGGGTCCATTTTCTTCCACGTAAAGGCCAGTTGTTGCCACCAGCCAATGTTTGCCCACCATTATCTGTAGTAAAAAAAGTTGGAGAAAACAATGTGTTAGGATTAAATGTGGCTACCAAAATATACATCTTTTGGCCACAAACCAAAGAAAAAAAATTAGCCCTTTTTTCAGGTTGTGGTCGGCACCTATCACATTGGGACAAAAGGTTCTGGTATTGCTATTCCATTTCCATGACTTAAGTGTCTGTGCTCAGCCTATTGAAGGTCACATCTGACAAACTGCTCAAGACATTGATTTCTTGCCTTTGCAACAAGGGATTTTTGCTTTTTTTCCCCCTATGTTGTTTGCGATTTCATTTGACTCCATGTTTCCTAGCCTGACCAATCTTGACTTTAGATTTGTCAGAATATTGTCCTAACCTATCAGTTCTGGTACCGCTCACATAGGAATAGTGGTCAGCTGTTGCTATGGGATCCTTCTCCAGGGATGTGTCCTGGTGATTACCTTTGGGGAATCCATAGCCCCTGGGGATTGTAGAAAGACAAACAATTGCTAAGGCCCCTGCCTCCGGTTGAGAAATAAACCAAATGATATCTTCAAATTGTTATGGAGCGCCAAAGAGTAATAAAAAGTAACTTTTTAAATACTCATTAAAAATCCAGGACTGTAAAAGTTAAAAAGAAAGGTCTGCAATAATATATTACAGATAAATGTATGACACAGACTAAAAAAGGAGGATTTGGGTTGCACCCTACCTGTGTCAGTTGTCCAGGAGCAGGAAACCACCTACCTGAAGGAACGGGAGAGGCAGAGACATAACTGGGACATTGTTTTATCCCTAAATTGTCCCTGAAAGGCAACTGTGATATACCTGCCTACAAAAAAAGCGGCGCTAGCGCCCTGATAAGGACGACTCCTTCACCTTACAGGGACTTGATGTAAGGTGGTTATTATTCTTCAATATAAGACAATCATCTAGAGGAGATAGACCTTTTCAGAGCTTGAACATATGGTCCGGTCAACTGAATCATATGCTCAGGCTCTGAAAAAGCGTATCTCCCCTAGATGATTGTCTTATATTGAAAAATAATAACCACCTTACATCAAGTCCTCTGAGGAAGCTTGGTGGTTGCAGAAACATGTTGGGACAAATTTCTTTAATCTATAAATAGGGTTTAATAGGGGTTAAGAGGGAAAGGTTCCTAAAGGAGTCGTCCTCATCAGGGCACTTTTTTGTAGGTGGGGATATCACAGTTGCCTTTTTTTGGGACAGTAAAGGGGTAAAACGTCCCCTTAGTTTTTGCTGCCTTTCCGGCCCCCCGGTAGGTTTTCTTGCTCCTGGACAACAATAACAGTAGGGTCAAACCCCCCAAACCTCATTACCTTCTGGGGATTTTTTAAAGGGGCATTTTAATTAAAAATTACTTTTTTTACTCTTTTTCCCCCCATAAGAATTGGGGAAAAAAAAATTTTTTATTGGGGTTTTGGGGGGGGTTTTTTTTCCTATTAATCCTAAACAAAAGGGGTTTTTTCAGATTCAAAAAACCAAAGCCCCTCATAAAAAAAAAAAAAAATAAATGGGGTCAAATGTTTTATACTAATCCTTTTAAAAAGGAAATCCCCATACACAAAAAAGACATGACAGTACAAAATACAGAAATTTTTTTTTTTAATATGGGGAAAAAAGTATAAAAATAAAAACAAACACATATTTTCTACGGAGAACAATGTTTTTCAATGAGCCATGACATTTTTTCGGGTTAAATAACATTCTCATTTTTCCAAAGGGGGATAATTATAGGATTCACATCCATCTATAAAGGGTAAAGGGGGGTGGGGGGGTAATTTTACTCTATTCATTCCAGCAATACCACATTATTAGGTCTTTCATACGCCTGGTGAATTTCTCAAAACTAAGCAAGAGAATTAAAGGAATTCGAAGATAGATACAGGAAAAAAGATCATGTTCCTTTTTAGCTGGATTATGTGGGGGGCTACTGTTACAATACAAAAAACCACAATGTAATGTCTCATCTATACACTAATGTAAATATATGGATTTATTACTTAACAGTCTAACTAATGCATGCAGCAGGTTTCCCTATCTCATAGGGCCATATACTAATGTGGCTATGTAAATGTGTTTGTAACTACAGAGTACATAATGCTGCTGTTTGCCATTCCATTTTTACAGTTTAAAGAGAATTTGGAAATTTAAAAAATGGCCAAACCCTTTTCTAAAATTTTTGTGGGGTTTCCCCCAGACAGTTTTTGACATTATTTCTTTTTTCTTTTCCCAAAAAAATTAGAACTTTTTTTATTCTTTGGGCCCGGTTTTTTCCAAACAAACATGGAAAATTTTGGGGGGGAAGTCGGAAAACTTGAAACTGCAAAAAACCCTGGCAAAAAACCCTCCACCTAGAGCCCCAAAAAAAAAAAAACAAAAAACGGAAAATCCCAGCACTATTTTGGTTCCCTTTTCCCATGGGAATCCCCCCTTACTCTGTAATTTGAAATTCAGCCTACCCAAAACAATTTAAATTATGGACTGGGGTCTAAGGGGGCCAAAACCCCCAATACCCCCTTTTGGGAAAAAATTTTCAGGGCAGACAATTTCAAGGGGCGGGGGGAATGCAAATTTGGGGGCCTTTCCGACTTTTCCACAACACATCTTGGGGGAGAGAAGGATCAGGCATTGAGAATTTCAATATCCCCTTTGTGGGAATTTAAAAAAAAAATTGTATTTTTCAATGTTCCCAACGTTAATTAAAAAGGGGTTTTTCTCGGCCCATAAAGGATCCCCTTTCAACATGTAGGGAAAAACTAAAAGAAGAGGGTTTTTCCCAAAAATAATTTCGTTGTAATTTTTTTGTTAAGGACTACAAGTATTTTATCAATTTTGGCTCCTCTGGGGGCCCCCCTGACTGCCTTAAACATCTCCCCCCTAGCTGTTTTTTTCTACCATACCGGGGGGATGTCATTTACACAGGGCCCGTGCCAGCCCCAGAACTTCAGTCAGTGGGGCCTGTTTGTTATCTGATCTTTCAGACAAAAAAAGTAAATTTTTCGCTGTTTTTTCTTAAATCTCATGCCCCAGGGAAACTTTTGAGTTAATCTAATTTGCAGAGGTCTGAATACAAGGGGGCCAATCCAAATTTTAAAAAGACAGCTTGGCCAGGGGAAATGACAGAGCAAAGCCCCATTATTTTTATTCATCATCCATGAAACTTTTAGTGAGACAAAACCCTTTAAAAAAATGAAGTGGCTGCCTTCAGTTTGGGGCCCGCCTCACCCTGGGTACCACTTCAGGGCCCTTTTAATTGGAACAGAGTATACCTGTGGAATGCCCTGAAAAGTTTACTCTATACATAACGGAGGTGTTTATAAGTATAGGTCCCCTTCTGAGGTTACTTTGCTATTGGGGAGAAGGGCCCCCCATAATTTAAAACAAAATGGGGCACTAAGAACGGCAAATTTTCCAAAATAAAAACAATAAACCCGCAGAAAAGGGAAAATTTTAAAAAAAAATGAATATAATCAGCGTTTGCCTACATCTTAGCATTTGCAGAAAATGCTGCTGTGGGTTTTTTTTTAAGGTTTTTTTATTTGGGTTTCAGCCAAGGAATATGCCCCCACGGGATTGATTTCCCCGATTGTTTGCAGGCCTAAACCCTTTTTAACTTTCCTTGGGTCCAGCAATGCATTGTGGTTTCCATCCTTTAAATTTAAAAAAATCCATGCAAGTGGGAACAGAAACTTTTAAAAGGGGGTTTTCTACTACAAATTTATTCTTTTAAACCCCAGTTTCCCGTTTTTCCTTTTTTCACTTTTAAAACCCGGGGCTGTTTACTGGGTTTTTCCCCTGGCTGTAGTAGAAGCCCGGGGCGGGGAGCTATAGCCCAAACCCGTGGCCCGGCAGCCTTCAGGGGAGGCCCAAAAAGCGTAGCTATAAACGACCTTTAGGAGCTGATGCAAACCCATAAAAGAGAGGAATCTCAGAATAGGGAGAAACTTGTTAAAAGGACAAATATTGCAAATGACTTTTTTTGCAAATCTTTAACATAAAAAGGGAATTTCCTTGTAGTGAACAACCCCTTTAAATTTTTAAAAAGGCAATCCCTTTTTCAATTCATTGCCTAAATTTTTTCTCTGGGTAAACTGTACAACAAAAATTTGTACGGGCCACCCCAAGGAAAATAAACAGTCATTCCCCCAAAGGGGACAAACCTCACTGCATTATAATCAGTTTTTTTGCCAAAAATTTCCCATTTTCGGGAAATTTTTAAAAAACTATGTTTTCAAAAAATTTGTAATTTCTTTTTTTCTTTTTTTTTTCTAGAATCTAACGATGAAGATGTTTGCTTCTATTTAAGTCTTGGACATAATACAATAAAACATAATTTGTGTATTCAGTGCTGAAAAGGGGAAAAACAAAACCCTTTAGCTCCCAAAAAAAAAGGGTTTTGGGCTGTTTAAAAGGGAAAAACCCCTCAGAAAAGATATTTTTGTTAAAAACCCCAAATTTTTTTAGAAAATTTCTTTTAAAAATTTCGAATAATTTTCTTTTTTTTTGTCCGGGAAACATATGCAAGAAAAAACTACAAAAAAAATCTTGTCCCTTTTTTAGCTGAGAAATTAAAAAATCCTGAATTGAAAAGACCTTTAATTTTTACTTTAAATAGTGGGGCTGATCCTAATAGGCCCCCATTCTAAATAGTAAAGGGAATGAACCCAATATCACCCCCTTTTCGGAAAAAAGGGAAAACGTAAAAATTAAAACCCCAAAACCCCAGGGGTATAAGAATTACCCTCTCAACCATAAACCAGGCCAGAAAGGAATACCAAAACAATCCTCCCTCTGTTTTTGCTAAAGCAAAAAGGGAATCAGAGAGAGTAATGACATAGGAGAACCCTTTAAAAAAAAAATTTTAAAAAAAAAAACCAAAAAAAACCCCAATTTTAAAAAAAATCCGAAAATAGTCGCAATTGGGTTTTCCCAAAATGCAAAAAAATTTATCATAAATTTTAAAAGGGGGTTTTTTTTTAAAATATAAGGAAAAAAAAAAATATATTACCAAAAAAAATTGCTGTTTTGTTTTTTCTTTGGGGTTAGGAAATTTTTATCTCCTCTTAGAGTTTCGAAATTTCTTTTTAGTT